>JALXJV020000023.1:26241254-26404881 GCA_024633595.2 Lepomis macrochirus | reverse complement strand
CTCTTGCTCTCTCCCTCTCTCTCCCCTCACCCCCAACCGGTCGAGGCAGATGGTCACCCACCCTGAGCCATGGTTCTGCTCTCGAGGTTTCTGCCTCTTAAAAGGAAGTTTTTCCTTGCCTCTGTCAGCCTAGTGCTTGCTCTTGGTGGGAATTGTTGGGCTTCTGTAAATAACTTCAGAGTACGGTCTAGACCTGCTCTTTATGAAAAGCGCTGTGAGATAACTGTTGTTGTGATTTGGCGCTATATAAATAAAATTGAATTGAATTGAATTGAATTGAAGTAGTTTAAAGTCACACATGACATGACACAACCAATGTTTGAAGACTTTAAACCTTAAGTTCAATCCAGTTATTGAATGTTTGAGTGTTTGAAAAGGAATATTGGAGAGGTTTATTTTTCTATTTTTATATAGAGTTTAATTTAATGTAATGCAATAAAAATGTAAACGTGCTTGAAGTGGTTAATATTGTCACAGTCACCCCTAGTCACATGTCTTCCTTTGTTCTGTTTTCCACTCTGTTTCCATGGTTTCTGTCATTTAGTTCTTCTTCTTCTTCTTTCCAGCAGACTAGACGCCTCCGTGGCGAATTGCTGCCCTCCTCTGTTCATTATTCACATCTTAATGCTAATTGCCCATATCCTTTTGTATAAACCAGTTTTATGTAGGTACTCGATTAGTTTCTTCATTTTGTTCCAGCTGTCTAAATTAACTAGAGTACATGTGCTAAATATAGTTTCTCCAATTGCTCCCAGGTCTCTAAACAATTTCCTCCTTTGACGAGAGTACTTTGTACAATGAACTAATACATGCTTCACTGTTTCCTTGTCTCCACATTCACATTTTCCATCAGGATGACGTCTACAGTGCCCAAACCTTAGTCTGGATAGAACTACTGCATCTCTTCTCTTACATCTAAAAGCACATTTTCCTTTCTGTACAATTCTTTGGACTGAATAATATGCTCTCCCCTTCCTTTCGTTTTCCCATGATTTTTGCCACATTTCTTTCACTGACATATTTATTATTTCTGTGTAGTCTGGTAAACCCTATTGTAAATTAATTTGAACTCTTTCCTCCAGTACTGCCTTCTTTGCCACCACATCTGCCTCCTCATTACCCTCCACACCCATGTGCCCCGGAACCCACACAAACCCCACCTCATACCCTGCTTTGTGAATTCTATACAACACCTGCACAATTTCCACAAGTAAATCGGGTCTGGACTTCATGTTAGTGTCGTTAATTGTAATCAGAGTTTCTGCTGAGTCGCTACATATAACTGAATGCTCCTGTTTATTATCTTCGACCCACCTTAATGCCCATAGAACTGCCTCCAGCGCTGCTGTGAAGACCGACATATGATCTGGAATCCTACATTCATTTTTATAACCTATTTCCAGAATACTTACACCAAAAGCCACTTTAACGCTCTCAGGATCCTTTGATCCATCAGTATAGATTTGTAGGTAGCCTCCCCATATTTGACACATCCGGGCTTTTATTTCCTTCGCTACAGCCTCTGACATATTTCTTTTGCTTGTTTGCATAAAATATAGATCCACAATGGAATCTGGGATCAACTATGACGGTATATCTGGACGACATATTGGTGGACATACATTCAAATAAAGTTTGTTTTGATCCTTCCTGCTGTTCCCATGAACTCCCAATGCTGACTCAACAGGGTTTTTGTTGGTAGTTTTCCATCCTGTCCTTTTAGTTTCATTAAATACTTCAATTTTACGTCTTCTTATTTCTAATGGCATCTCTGCTGTTTCTATTAATAGTGCCGGTATTGGAGTTGTACAAAACGCCTCACTACTTACTCTAAGGGCTTGTGCTTGGACTCTATCAAGTTGGCTAATCAGTGAAGGAGCTGCTGACCCATATACCACACAGCCATAATCCATCCAGTTGATCTTATCATTGCTCTGTATATCATCATCATGGATTCACTATCAGCTCCCCAATCAGACCCTGCCACACACCTGAGAACATTAAGTATTTCCCCACACTTCAAGGAAACCATCTTAATATGCTTCTTCCATGTCATCCTTTCATGTTTGCGTTTGACCATATAGGAGATGTTCCTCCCTCGCCTCCAGATGGCCCAATCATCTGCAGTGAGAATTTAGTTCATCTGCATCACCTGTGTTTAGTTAATTACCATCATCATCTGTTCCACCTGTGCTCAGTTAATCAGTGTTCATCAATGTTAGTATTTAGTTCCTTCAGTTCAGTCAGTCTTTGGCCGTTCTACTTTATAGTCTTGTTTAGTGTGTGTACATCCTGCCTGTCTGCACCTTTTGGAGTTACTTTATTAGTAATGTTTGAATTGGAACTTCGGACTCCTCCTCCTCTTCTTCTGCCTGCGCCACACCGTGACAGATATAATGTAAAACAAAGTTTTATTTTCTGAAATAAGGCAGACTGGCATAGTAACCCAAGCTAGGTTATTTTTGACCCAACTTCTGGATTAAAAAGGGACCAACTGATTTCTGGGTTATTTCAACCCAAATATTGGAGATGTTCTTTTGACCCAGTTGGTTTATATTACAGTTTTTCTCCATTAGTTTGGCTCATTTCCTTGAAACAGAAATTAATTAATTAGCTTTTGGTTCGGCACAACACCATGGTTCACCTGCAAAAGCTCATACCTCTCCCAAAACAGTTCACTCATGTGTCAAAACTAAATTTTCATCTCATTTAAACAGTCAGTGCCCCCAAAATGCTTCCTCCCTTTGGCATTGTGTAAGAACTTCAAGTCAAGTCTTTAGATGTTTTGTCACTATGGCAGAGGACCACTGAAATATCCCTCATGTCCACCTTTCAGTCTTAGCCCAGTCCTTCATTCACAATGGTTACTGTACTGTTTTTTTTGTCTAACAGAATGCAATTGTGTATAAAACTGAAAAAAATAAATAGGACTTTAGGGTAAGAATAGGATTTTACTTTATTCGCGCACAAAAAGTAACTTTCATACATCAGAGTAAAAAGAAAATGTATACAGCATAATATACTGTGATATAAACACTTAAAGAAAAAACAATGAGAATGATATGCAGCCTACAGTGCTGTAAATAAAGCTGGAGTTTCACAACTAACAGTTCTTCACTGGTCGCGGTCCTCACCCTCCCTCTCCTGGCCACCGTTCTCACCCTCCTGGCCATCCACACGCTGCTGTCTGGCCACAGATTCTCGTCCACATTATTATTGTCCCTTGCGATGCAACAAGGGAAGAAACGGCGTGCAGGTCGCAACCATCCTCTACACTGATCTCCTGTAATATCAGCAGCGTCCATTGCATGGAGCAGTGGCCTCTGATCTTGAGCCCGATTCTCATACACACTCCACCTCCAAGCGGAGAAATACTCCTAAATAGGATGGAGGAAAGGAGAGTAAGGTGGTAGGAACACCATGACCATCCTTGGATGAGTAGTGAACCAGGCCCTGATGAGCGGGCCATGAAGGAAATTCACATTGTCCCATACACTGACATAATGTGGTAGGTAAGGCCCTACGAGACCTCTCTCATTTTCAGGGATCAAATCCAAATGAAGGAGGTCCAAGAAGATGAGGAGCTTCTGTGTATTGTGTGGGCCAAGACTGGGGATGTGAGTGGCCACACCATTCTCAGATATGGCAGCACACATAGTAATATTGCCCCCTCACTGGCCTGGGACATCCACCGTGGCCCTGTGGCCAATAATATTATGGCCATGTCTTTGGCCCTTGGCCAGGTTGAAGCCAGTTTCATCCACAAACACGAGGATGTGATGGGTCTCCTTTCCTTCTAATGCTATTATTCTCTACATCAGCGTAAAAAAAGAAAGCATCAAATCAGTCATACAGAGCAGTCATACACTACAGTTACAGACAATTACATAGGAATGTTCTATGTTCTCCACAAGTTCAATATACTACTGGCCACTACTCCACCTGGGGTAGATGTACCCCTACTACAAGGGGTATTTGACAGAAAGGGAAGGGGAAAATCATCAATGACTTGGGAGGCACTAATTGCAGCTCTTTGACCCCTTTTCTTATTGTATGTTATATTCAAAATAAGGATTACAATGATAATTGCAACATAAAGTAAGCTGCAGTTTTAGGCAAAATGTTGAAGTCAGATAAATCAAATACTTTCATACCTGGATACACAAATCAGGTAAAGTGGGTTCTGAAGCCAAAACAGTTAGGGAACCACTGCTTAATTGTAAAAATGTTATAATGATGGACAACCAGTAACTGACTTACATGTACATACTGGTACCGCAGCTCTTTCACTCTATCAGAGTTCCTCTCAAATGGTACCCTGTAAATTTGCTTCATTGTCATCTGATTCTTCTTCAATATCCGGTCTACTGTGGAGATGCTTATAGAGTTGACATTTTGATATATGGCATTGTCTTGTAGGATTGCAGCGCGGATCTGTCTCAATGTGATGGCATTATTTGCCATCACCATGTTACAGATCTCTTGTTCTTGTTCTTTGTTATGATGTTCATTGAGAAGTTTTCCTCTGCCACCCGTGCAAGGTTGTCGTCAACACTCCATTCGTAATGTATACCTTATGTATTCCTTACAGAATGAGTTACCTAAGTAAATGTATTGGTTTTTTTTTACTTACAGTAACTTTACCACAATTCTAATGCATCAATGGACAGTGACTGGAATACTACTGTAAACTATGGAATAGTTTATTTTTTCCAATGTTTTTCTTGTCATTTTTAGTATCATAACATCCCACTGAGGTAAGATATTACACTCACTCACTCTAAATGAATAGGTAAATGCATACATCTACATCTTACACTATCACAGTGTCTATCACATACACACACATTCCATCACTGACTGACTACATACCTGTTTTCGCTGCAAAAGGTTTGGATGATGGAGGAAGGAGACTGTAGAGCGACCTGCCTCCGCCATTGTGAGGCCATGGTTGATGACATGGTCTTTAATTGTGGCCCAGGTTTTCGTCCGGGACAGCATGGTGTCTTCATTATCCTCAGCATCTTTCCCCTATTCCACCATCACGCACCCTTACTCCTCTTCTTCCTCTTCCTCTTCCTTGAGCAGGCAGCTGCCCTTGTTCATGTACTTGGCCAGGTACGTCCATGTTTAGAAATTGCACTGGTCCTGCATGGTCAAGCTCTTTACATACATTCACAGTAATGGACAACACCTGTCAGGTAACTAAACGAGTGAACTAAACATACTGTTTGATTGGTCATCTGAGATGTGTGACACTCTTCCTTCGTTAGTAAAGTTCTAGTTTCACCTGACTGTCAACTGCTGTAATTAATTTATCAAATGTTCCAAGGGGGGCGGCACGGTGGTGCAGTGGTTAGCACTGTCGCCTCACAGCAAGTGGTAACAGTGCTAACACGTAAACTGTGTGGAGTTTGCATGTTCTCCCCGTGTCTTCGTGGGTTCTCTCCGGGTGCTCCGGCTTCCTCCCACCATCCAAAGACATGCAGGCTAGGTTAATTGGTGTCTCTAAATTGTCCTTAGGTGTGAGTGGTTGTGCGTGTATGTGTGGCCCTGCAATGGACTGGCGACCTGTCCAGGGTGTACCCCGCCTTTCACCCAATGTCAGCTGGGATAGGCTCCTGCCCCACCGCGACCCTGTACGCAGGATAAGTGGTTGATGATGGATGTTCCAAGGGATTCATATATGGTATTCATGGTATTATGTTCTTGACTAATTTTCACAAATGAACAGACTAGTGTGTATGTAATGACTTATACAATGTAATGACTTAAACAATGAAATGACACTGACACGTTTTGGAGTGAACAACCATTAAACTGAAGAATCGGCAATCAGTTTAGATCGACAAGATCTATTCACTTGAAAATAGTGCTAAATGACGGCTACCTGTACTTAATCATTTGCAAAGATGTACTGAGACATTGAGACATGTACTTTTGCAATTTGATGAAATTCAATTCTGTTGTGAACAATTGCCAAGTGGTTTGGAGATTTGTCCATGATGTTTTGAGAGTGTAATTTCTGTTTCAAGAAATGAGCCAAACCAATGGAGAAAAACTGTAACTACAATGTTGGATTTAAATGAAGTATTTAACTCAGAAATTGGGTCAAAAACAATAACCCGATTTCCTGGGTTGAAATAACCCAGAAATTAGTTGGTCCCTTTTTGACCCAGGAGTTTTTAGTGTGTAAGAGGAGACTGAAGGGAGAAACACCCTCCCAATGTGGTAAAAGCCTGGAATAGCATCACAAATGAAGAATGCAACAGTTTGGTGATGTTGATGGGTCGCAGGCTTGAGGCAGTTATTGCAAGCAAGGCTTATGATACCAAATATTAAATGTTATTTGCTTTAAGATTATTTGTTCCATTATTTTTGCTTACCTAAGAATGTTGTGGTCTAATACAAACTGTGATATGTCCTGAGTTGTTTAACACATCTAGATGTGAATACCAGGAAATAAAAGCTGAAATTCTGAACTCTTGTCTCAGACTCGTCTTTTAATCTTAAACCCAAATGTCTTCAGTGAACAACAAAAACAAAGGAATTTTCCTTACTGTTTCAGAACTCTTGGAGGGGACTGTGGTTATGTTACAATATTACTGTCTCTGAATTGTAATGCTTTACACTACTTTTGTGTTACTTTTGAGTTACTTTCACTCACAGGTGTCATTTACACTGGGGATGCCAGGGACATGTCACTTGATAATGTACGAAACACCAGACAATTGTACATAATCATTTGCATCAGTGTGTCAAGTCATTTGCAATTTGTTCAAAACAATGAGAAATGTGACCAAATGATGTGGAGGTTAATTAATTAGTTTTGAGTAGTGTTGTAGATCAAGACCAGTTCCCCAAATTACATGACACACAATAAAATGTGGAACAAGATCATAGGTACTTCTCAAATTGATCTGAAAGATCCACATTCCCATTAAAACACCCGCATAAAAACAGTGAAATCAGAAATCATGTAGGCTTCGCCATCGCAGGGAGGGGTGACAGTCGTTAATGGGTATTTTTAATTAGCGTCACTGGTTGCATTTGAAGCGATATGTTTTACATACAGTTGATCATGATATTCTTCTCCGCCGGTTAGAAAATTTGTTTGGTATTGGGGGTATTGCTTTGCAGTGGTTTAATTCATATCTTAGAGACAGGTTTTTTTCTGTTGAGTTGGGTAAGTTTTCTTCGTCTGTTGCTCCCATCATCTGTGGAGTGCCTCAAGGATCCATTTTAGGACCGCTCCTTTTTAATTTATATATGCGACCTTTGGGTGACATCATTAGGAGACATAAGGTTGCATTTCATCTTTATGCTGATGATACTCAGCTGTACATTCCATTGAAAGCTGGAGATACCATTCAACCTTTATTGGCCTGCCTAGGGGACATTAAAGTTTGGCTTTCCAACAACTTTCTTAGACTTAATGAAAATAAAACGGAAGTAATCGTCTTTGGCCCCTCTAAGTTAAGAAGTAGTCTCGTAAACGAGCTTGGCAAGCACTTCCCCTCAGTCTCCTCCCAGGTCAAGAATCTTGGTGTCATTCTGGACTCTGAACTCTGTTTAACTAAACAAATTAAGACAGTTGTCAAAAACAGTTTTTATCAGTTACGAATAATTTCGAGACTCAAATCATTTTTAACTCTTAATGATCTGGAGAAAGTCATTCATGCTTTTATTACTTCCCGTCTCAACTACTGCAATTCATTATATTTGGGTCTTCCTCAGTCATCTATTGCACGCTTACAGATGGTACAAAATGCTGCTGCAAGGTTATTGACTGGGGCAAAGAAAACAGATCACATTACACCGGTTTTGGCCTCTCTTCATTGGCTTCCTGTCTATTTCAGAATTCAATTTAAAATTTTGTTGTTTGTCTATAAAGCTCTCAATGGTCAAGCTCCGTCTTATCTCTCAGATCATCTATTCCTCTTTCATCCTCCAGATCATTAAGATCTTCTGATAGAGTTCTCTTAGTTGTCCCTCGTTCACGCCTCAAGACAAAGGGTGATAGGTCTTTTTCTATTGCGGCCCCCCGACTCTGGAACCAACTACCACTAGACATTCGTCTTGCAACGTCTATCACAATCTTTAAAAAGAAGTTGAAAACATATTTTTATTCCCAGGCATTTTAAATCCAATAACATTATTGTACAATTGTTCACTGTTACTTATGTTTTATTGTTTATTGTATTGGATGTGTTGTCTATTTTATTTTATCCTCTGACTTTGTTCAGGCGCTTTGGTCAGCTTTGCTGTGATAAATGTGCTATATAAAAAATTTTTACTTACTTACTTTTACTTACATCCAACCAAAGTTAGGGTGTTAAAATAAATCAGACCATGCACAAGCAATTTATTGATATTCCCAACGCTATGGTCTGGTCTTGAAATAAAATCCTGAGTCCTCAACGTTGGAGACCGAGACAAGACCGAGTACGAATGTGGTCGAGTCCGAGAAGAGACCAAGTATATTAAAAAGTGGTCTTAAGACCGGTTTCAAGACCAAGACAGGTCTCATGTACTACAAAGCTAGTTTTGAGAATTTCAATTCTGATCTCACAAATGCACCAAAGCGACTAGGAAAAACTGTGAGAGGAGCTGACCTCCCCCGTAGTTTACACCCTGCCTAGTCTCGATTCCCAAAACAAGAAATAACGTTACTCTTTTACTCTTGGATTTGTTTTCTGGTGCCAAAATATGTCTTGGTGTTGGTGAATTATTAAAAATAACAAAACACCACTTAATTTCAGGTTAAAATGAGTTTTAACATGCGTTACTGAGATTGTATTGGGCATAATATTACCGATTTGTTTTTAGTAATGCATTATATTGCTGCATTACAGCAAAAGGCAATACACTGTAAATGTGTTACTTTTGCAACATGTTACTCGCAACACTGAACATCACTTGACAGTACATGAGAGAAGTACTGTACCTGTTCCTCATCTGTGTGACGTACATCATTAGTCATTGACCAGGACAAATGGGACGCCAGTTAGCTCACCACTAGAATGCACGCCCCATGTACATAGGTTCGAGTCTGACCCATTGCCTTTGCTGCATCTGTCTCTTAAATGTGCTCTCAAAAAAAAAAACCCAAGACAGAGTCCATCACAAACAAGACATTTCATGTCTATGATACAGTAATCATGTCAGCTATAGTAACTCCTTCCCTCCTGGGAAAATAGCTGTGCTCTTACTCTGCTTATCAAGCAATGGAAAAAACAGAAACCTTCTCAAGCCTGAGCAAGCTCCTGGCCAAACAAGGAATTGGGAAATTTAATTCTGGTAGATTTAAACAATTCATATCAGACAATTCATATTTATAGTACATCTGAATAAATATTAAACACATACAAAGAAGCAATTAATATAATACACAATATAACAGCAATAAATGAAACAAAATTCTGTATAAAATGATCCTTCATTTATATATTTTTTTTTTGACTAAAAAGGTATGATCAAATAATGACAGTATGCCCATCCTCTTTTCTGGAGCTGACTGGAAACCAACCTTCAAGCTGTCCAGGAACAGCATCAACATGCTGGTCCAGATGCTGCCCCAGCAAAAAAAAATGTGCATGAAGCCATTAAATTGAGGTGCTGGTCATGGTCTACTTGCTTACCTGTGGAGCCTCCTACAGATTAACTGCAGACATTTTTACTATGCTACTAGTCACAGTCTGCAGGACTGTCCACAACATTGTAGAAAAAATGACCATCCTCCACAATTCATTTACCCAAACCAGAGGAGATGGAGGAGGTTGGGGTCAGCTATGTTTGCCTTGTTGCCTATGAGGCGTTCTGCTGTGTTGCTGCTGCCACTGATTGGGTCAGTATTCTTCCTCCTGCAAAGTCACGGGAGAAATGCTGTGTGAACAGAAAACGTTACCCCTCAGTGCTCCTGCAGGACCTCTGTGATGCCAAGGGCGCCAGGTGCTGTAACCAGGGTTTAGAAATTAGTGAGGTCCAGATTTTTTGTTTCTTTTAATAGAGCTCATTTACCATAATTCATACCAAAAGAACACATAAACACAACCACATAAACTAAAGATCTATAATAAAATACATACAAAGGGACCTGTTGGCAAAAAGTACATTTATGAAAGCTGAATTTTGCTCCCGTCTCGTGTGTGTGTGTGTGTGTGTGTGTGTGTGTGTGTGTGTGTGTGTGTGTGTGTGTGTGTGTGTGTGATGGCTTGGCACTGACTACAGGCTGTTCATAATGGTCTTTCTTCACACTTCATGGTTCACTAAAATTGCATAAAACAGACAGACAGACAAGTTATGGAATGACACGTGCAGACTACATAATGGGCACTATTGTTACCGATACGACAACATAAAATACAATAGGTTGGTGCTGAATGCAGAGGATGATCTGGTTGATATTACTGCCTAATGATTTGATGTCACCAGCTGTTTGCACTCATTTTTTCACAATTATAACAGCTGAATTTGTGTAATTTGTGGATCCTGAATCCATCATGTAGGCCTATCACCTGTGACACGGCCCCTAAACGGCAGAAAACACACCCCGAAGCCCGTTGCGGAACGTTGTACACCGCTGCAAGGAGACATGTCAATCAGAAAATATTGCAAACTGTTTTGAGATTGAACTCGCCCCAAGACAGACAAGGGAAGAGGGGAAACAAGGGAAACATATCCAGGGTCACAGCACTGGCTGTGACATTTTGATTAACAGCCAAGTTGAGGTACAACAGGCACCATACAAGGGCAAGCAACACTGAGTGCACCTTTGGGATCTTGAAAACACACTGATGCGCCATCTTCTTGAGGGCTCTGGAGATCCGGCCTCTGGTTGCCCCGAAGGCGACTGGTGGCTGCTGCATCCTCAAGATTTGTGAGGCAGCATGTGATATCCTGGAGGAGGAGGAGGAGGAGGAGGAGGGGGGCCGGGCCCAGATGACAACTAAGATGACAGGGTCAACGCAGAAATGAATGAGAGGGATCTGGCAGGGAAAGGCCTGCTACCCAGCTTTCTGCTCCTGAACAACTGCCTGAACAACCTCTCCACTTCATCTCTGTCATGTTTACTAGAAGTTTGAACACATAGTTTAAGATAGATGGATAGGTAATATAGATATGTGTTCTCTTGTTCTTGCTCATTTTAATTTAACTGCTTGACTGTAAAACATTGTATATGACTGTAAATATAAAAATATAGGGGTTAGGGTTTTTGTTGTTAATATGAACAATAATAATAATAAAAATTATAACTTTTTTTGTATAGTGCTTTTCCAAATCAAGTTACAAAGTGCTATACAGCAAAAACAAATACAATCCATACTTTCAAATTCAACAATAGATATAAGCTGGTAGCAAAAAATTTCCAGAGACCAGATGCAGATGACTTAAGAGATTAAAGTGATGAAAGATTTGTACTCCAGGCTAAGCTTTTTTTAATTTCTATTATCAGTTGTATCTTAAAACACTTAACACGAACAGTCAAAATGTTGGCGAAAAAAATCACACACCATTCTGCTTGTTTTGGGTGTGTTGTCAGTTATTTTGGTGGCGTTTGATCCACAGCAAATGTTAAAGTTAAGGCAAAATATTGAATATCACTGCAGACTCACCGTTTAACTGATCTGAAAACCCTTTGAAACACTAGTGTTTGAAGGAAGACTTCTGACCACATAGATGTTAATTGATTTAGTACATTCTTAAAAATATAGAGTGACGGACTTATAGTTTCACCTTTGGTTGTAATAAGCCACGTCCACATTAAGTTATCATTACCATATTCTATAGAGTAGTAACTCTCCAAACAAACGGACCAGCTGAAGCGCGTTAAAAAAAATCATGTTCCGATGCTCAGGCGAACACAGACGTGAGTGCTTCCATCTGATCTGTAACTTTTAATGTCCTTCCAAACTGTTGAGATTTTATGTTTGTGTTTCTTTCTCTGCTCTGGAGTTTTTTAAAAACTTAATTGGGCCGGGGGTCATCTGTACCCTTTGACCCAGGGGGGTCCCATGCAAAAAAAGACTTTACTTACTGACTTATATCACGTTCAAAACAATTCCTAACTACATGTATTGTTATTATTAAAACAACCTTGATAACCCACCCCCCGCTGTTATTGTGAAAACGGTACGGTTGAAACACTAAAGATGTGCAGGACGCACTAACGTAGAGCCCGTGGCTTTAAGCGAACACCTCAGCGTCAGGGCCCAGAAAAGAAAGCCAAATTACTCGGAGAAAAATAAAATCATTTTTTTTGAACATGTCAGAGAACATTTGGGAGAGATGCAGGAAGTTTTGAACATGTGCAGAAAACCTGCTGAAACACATGAGCTTTACACGTTAGATAGGCTGTTCATTTTTTTATGACCATTTGTATGATCAACCTGTCATCGATGTATGGACAGAGTTATCTTTGGATATCATAAATTTATTCTCAGCACAGAATAAAATTTAAGCTGCCCTGTCCTTTATAATACAGTGACTCTGTGGACATTAAGCAGTTCATTAAGCAGCTGTCATGAGAAAATATTTTAATACACATTAATACCAATTTAATGTACATTCAAATATTAATATATTAATCTATTAAGTTCTCTGTGTGTAGCATGAAGTGACTACAAACTTTTGTTTTTTTCCCTTTATACTAACACCCACAAGTTCCACTGTAGCAACCTCAAGAAAACTGACCTACACTATCCAGCAGCACAAGTTATAGGATACAACTGCAAATATAGTTACAATACAATAAGCTATATGCCTACATAACAAAGCCTCGTTTTAAATTATTATGATCATCATTTCAGCTGACACAGCCAAGTTCTCTACACAGTATTTCAGATCTGCACACAATTTGACCAATAATTTGATTAATTTAGTTCTCAAGATTGAAGTTGATAGATGAAGCAGGCCTACATTTATTTGTTTACTCATAATCTGAATTTAATTTTAATTTCTAATCATTTATACATTGAAGGGCATTTTTTCTCTCCTTGTGGTGTTTTAAGTTAAAATGAGAAACATAACTGTCACGGTCTAATCTGAAAGATTAAAAAAAACAAAACTGACTCAACCTTTTGTGCTTCATAATCACATTGAGAAATTGAATATATATGTGATAATGGACTGGAACACTGAATTTGCCATCTGTGGCACTATAAGGCTAATGGCCAAGAGCTTCTTTGAAATTGCCTGTGTTTGAATTAGAACAGGGTGACGAGGTATCGATGAGGGGCCCAATTTGAAAAATGGGCCCCTGTCCATGATTCATAATGGCTGGCCTGCTGGGACTAAAAGTCCTGGGTATTTTTGGTGGAAACATAGTTTTTCAGACTGCTAATTAAAACATCATGGTCCACACTGTCAAAAGCTGAGCTAAGGTCAAATAGAATTAAAACAGCACAGGCCTGAGTCAGCTGTGAGCAGCAAATCATTGGTGGCCTTGACCAGAGCTTATTTTTTAATGTTCAAGAAGGAGATTAACAATTCAGACATTTTTTTCTAAAATCTTTGACAAAAATGGCAACTTGGAAATGGGTTGAAAATTACTTACAGAGACATCTAAAGATGCTAAAAGTGGGATGGAAAATGTCAATCAACAAAGAGCGGTGAATAACGACTCAAATGACTGAAATAAAGCTTTTAAAAACCAAGAGGGAATGCAGTATAAAGGGCAGATGGACAATTTAGACAATACAACAGTGCGTTCCGGGGTTGACAGAGAGATTTCATTAAAATGAGTAAATGAAGTGCGTGGGCATGAGTCCCCTCCAAGCTCTCAGAGGTTAGTTTTAAAATGCTGCCCAATCTCTACAATTTTGGTGAAAAAGTGATTTTTCACAGCAGCACACTGAAAGGTGAACATAAGATCATATAAAGACACATGGGAGATACTGAGTTTGTCCTTTTTCCATCCCCACTTTGCCTTTTCTTCATAGCCTCTTTAAAATCCTCTGCTCTTTATTAATCATGGTTTTGAAAGAGGTCTCTGTTTTTTCTATTTGATTTGTGCTGTTGAGTCTAAAATAGTGGTGCAAGAGTTATTAAAAACACCAGCTCCTCTACGCTGTGGTCATTTGCCCACAGCTATTAAAAGAATCATGCAAGGCGGGAAGAGCTTGGCAGATCAAATTTAGGGGGCGACAGAGAATTCATGTGGGGCGTTTGGGGTCAGTAGAGAAGTGTGGTACCTGCAAGAGCACTGCATCATGATCAAAGACCCCAAAATTGACCAAAGTCACATCATCCACACAGGAACCACGGGAGAGTACAAGGTCAAGTGTGTGACCTTTGTCATGGCTGAGCGGCTTCACATATTGGATCAAGTTAATAGAATCTATGTTGGATAAAACCAGAGATAAACAAGGAGAAAGACAGACAACAGACATGAATCTTAAAATCTCCAACAATAAGAACTCTGTCTTACTGAGACATGATGAGTGAGAAAAGGTCACCACATTCCTGTATAAAACCAGAAATAAGTATAGGGGGCCTGTAGATTAAAACACATGAAATGAAAAATAAAATAAAACTAAGACACTCAAAAGTGAAGAAACAGCCCAGCAAGACTGGAGAGCAGTTAAAAACACTGCTGTGGATATCTGTGCAGGATTCACACTACTGGACTCTACCCGTTTGCCTGGGTGGGTCCCTGAGCTCCTGAAAATAGGGTATTTTTACTGTGAAGCTGATTGTTTGAATGTCAATTTCATTTCAAGCCACTACATCTAATAATAATAATACATTTTATTTCTATAGCGCTTTTCAGGACACTCAAAAGGCACTTTACAATAAAACCAGTAGTTATGTACATTTAAAAAATACATAAAATACATAAATAGAAAAATGTAAAAACATGTTGTGCAAAATACATAAGAGTGTAGGGGTGACCATATAAATAACAGCAGCAGGTGAAATGTAACATTATTTGTGGTTAAGGGCAAGTCTAAAGACGTGGGTTCTGAAAAGTGATTTGAAAGAGTCCATGTCGCTGCATTCTCGGGTGTGTGTGGGTAAAGAGTTCCAGAGTGAGGGGGCTGTGATGGTGAAAGCTCTGTCACCCCATGTACGTTGCTTGGTCCTGATTGGTAGGGAGAGGAAGTTTAAGGTGTAGTTACGGGAAGGATTGTGATGGTGGAGCAGGTCTGTGAGGTAGGAAGGGGCCTTGTTATGGAGGGTTTTGTGTGTGAAGAGGAGGATTTTGTACTGAATGCGTTGGGGAACAGGGAGCCAGTGAAGATTCTGGAGGATGGGAGTGATGTAGTCATGGGTACGTGTGTGGGTGAGGAGGCAGGCAGCAGAGTTTTGGATGTATTGAAGTTTATTTAGGGCTTTAGCAGATGAACCATAAAGGACTCTATTGCTGTAGTCAATTCTGGATGTAATGAAGGCGTGGCTCAGGGTCTTGGCAGCAGAGACGGTGAGTGATGGGCGGAGACGGGCGATCTTTTTTCAGGTGGAAGAAGGCAGCTCTGGTGATATGGTTGATATGTCAAAGATGACTCCAAGATTGCAGATGTATGGGGATGGAGAGGCTGAATTTGTTGGGTTGTTACGATCATGATCATGTGAGATTTACTGTAATTGAGTTGTAGGAAGTGGGTTTGCATCCAGGTTTGTTTGCCAGTGAGGCAGTTGGTGAAAGTTGCTAGTGTTAGTGTGGTGATGGATTTGGTGGAAATGTAGATCTGGACGTCATCGGCCTAGCAATGGAAGAGGAGACCATATCCACATATGATATTTCTGAGTGGCAGGATGTAAATGATGACCAGGAGAGGACCAAGCACCGAACCTTGGGGGACGCCTTGTGACAAAGGTGATAAACTGTTTGTTGGTGAGGCCGGTGAAGCTGGTGAGCTGACCGGAGTCGGCAGAGAGGAAGAGGCTGTGAAGGTTGTAGAGATGTTTTCGGGGATGTGAAGAAGTTTATTTATTGTAGAGAAGAGAAAATTGGGGTTGTTGGGGCTGCAATGTATGAGGTGTAAGTGAAAAGTGGACCGGGCAGTGCTGAGAGCATTTTTGTATTGGTGAAGGTAGTCTGTGTATGCGTGGAAATGAACTGCTAAGCCGATTTTGTTGTTGGAAATATGATTTAATATCAGACCAGTGGAGCAGAGCAGATCGAGGATGCTGATATGCTGTTTGTCGTTGAAGCAGTGTAACAGTTCCAGAAATTCAGTGGTGGATTTGCAGTTGGTAACCTCAATGTGGAAATTAAAGTTTCCATGAGGAGGACATGGCAGAGAGCTGGGTCAGAAAATGACAGAAGTCGGAGAGAAAGTTGGGATTTGGCTTGGGGTGGGGGGGGGGGGGGTGGTAGATAATGTCTGTGACAAGAGGAGTGGGACCAGATAGTTTAAAGGTGAGATGTTCAAATGACAGGACAGCTGGAGTGGAGATGGTGGTTATTTTGTCCATTCTTTCCATAAGATTTCATATGGCCTGGCAAACTGAAGCTAAGTAGCCTCAGGAAGGTTCTCAGTACAGTACAGTAGAGTTAAGACAGTCACCTTGGGAAATAAAATCAAGTTCAACGTTGGTTACCTCCTGTAATAACTTGCGTCGCAGTGGAAAGGCGGAGAGAAATGTGTGCACTCTCTCTTTATGGGTTTAGTGATGTAATGGGGCTCCTGTGCTCCTGTGGGGCCTTGGCCTGAAGGAATCCAGGATGTGAATTTGCCTTAAAACTCACACACCAGTGCGATTCAACTGACTGAGGGATTTTGGCGCTGTTTCTATGCTCAAGGCTTTTTGTTGAACCTGTAGGCCTCTTTGTTGAGGCTTTTGTTGAGTTTTGTACTCCATCATTGCTGCTTGTTGGTGTGACATGCATTCTGGGATCCAGATATTTGAAAGTACTTGGCTGGATGAGCACTTTGAATTGGATGTGGTGGTTTTACATGCAGGCTGATTTGTTTAAGCTTTTGCCTTTACATGCAGGCCGCTTCTTTGTTTCCCATGATGTGAGGTACCTACAAGAGTTACACCAGCTTCCAAAAGTTCACTGACAGATTTAAACAAGCCTGATTCACTTTTATGAATCCTATAGATCTCTGCAGCCTCCAGCTGCCCAGAGGGGATTATTACACAGCTGAGAATCATTACTGTAATATAACATGCATTGTTTGGGATTGAGGTTATGATGAGACCATAAAGCCACAGTCCATGGCTTCTGACAGTGTTGTTGCATAAGCAGAGCTGTCTGGATTCAAAAGGTTAAAAGCCCCCTTATGAACCACAGAGTTATATAAATTTAATAAAAGGCTGAAAAGCTGTCAGGTAAAATGGGTTTTGCTGTGTTTTGTGCTCTAACAATTACTCAAGATGCCTCACATGACCTTGTATAGGCACACGCCCACTCCTCCAATGTTCCTCAAGCCGCCCCAGGAATCTGTTGCTCCCGGGTTTTCTAAAACACGATGCTGTATAGCTGAGATGCTTTCTGGGTCTGGCATATGCCAATATGATGTCTGATTGTCAGAGCTCCTTTGGGATGAAAAGCCTAAACTTTAATGTGGCCTGATGTCTACACCATAGAGTCAGGTATGCAGGTTCACTGCCATTCATGGGCTCGTTGAGTCGAAGCAAGCGCACTGTTATGCAATGTGACATGAGCTGTTGTTTTCAGGTGACTCACAGTGCAAGGGCAACACTTACAGGTTTGTGTACAGTAGCACAAGATCGTAGCATCACCTGCATTTAGAGCTGGTCATATTGTGTATGTATCACCACGAGCCACGGCCACTGTAGGGATGGAGTTTTTTGCCCATGCAGGGCTCTTGAGCTGGCCCACCCTATCGACAACCAAAATACATCCTGAGGGGACTCCATTCTAAGAAAGATCTCATTTACACTTAAGATAATGTAAAGCTACTACCACACCTTGCTGCAGCCAACACTAAAGCAGATGATGAAGAAGAAAGGCAACATGAAGGAACCAGTCTCAGCATTACAGTTTCATTCTTCCACCACAGGGGGGCAGTCTGGCAGCACATCAGCTCCTGAGCCAGCCTCCCTCCTCTCCTGTCAAGGAGAAAGGCAGGAGCAATGAGGAGCTTTCAGTACATTCACTACCTTGTGTTCTGCTTACGAATGGTTACAGCAACCGATCTACCCTGAAATTAATTTTTCTCGCACTTACTTTGAAAGTGAATCCACATCCAGAGAGGTTGCAGCCCGAGCCTCATGAGGCTGATAGCTCCCTTCTCTCTGCCTCTGATGTGCTCTTGCTGGTGGATTTCTGGGAACAACTCCTGATACCATGAAATAAAATGCCATTTTCTTCCTCCCACTCACATGATACACTGAACAATTTCCGATGACATAGCAAACACCCAGCCAGATGTAAGGCAGGTGCACTTATGTCTGATAGGATTTAGTGTAATAGGTAGGCATGGTGAGCTCGGCCTTGTCACTTCGGCATCACAGCCGTATTTATCGCTGCAATTTTGTTCTCTGCTCCACCAATCTCCCCAGGTGAATGCTGTAAACAATGTGCGAGCATGTACGTGTGTTCCAGGCATCAAAGGACTACTAAATTGGCCTACACAGACTCAAAATGTCTAAGAGATACGACTACAAAGACATGCAAAATGACAACAAAAAAGACTAACTACAACTGCAAAGAAATGCAAAAAGACAGCTAAGCGACACACACTGACTACGAAGGGAAGCAAAACAACCCAAATGAGACAAAGGAGGTTTTAGAAATTACTTGTGCAAAAACTTACTTAGATAAAAATAAAAAGTAGGTGCAGCTGCAGGTGGTTTCAGCTTCAGCTTGGCTGCAACTGCATTGCTGTAACAGCGACAGAGCAGTTGTTTGTATTGGGGGTGTGGGGGGTGGGGTGAGACAGCATGAGTGATGCCGCCCTGTCAACTCACTGTGCTTCCTGCTTCCTGGCAACATCTTTATAATGTTGTTGTGACACTCGGCTTGTACTTTCAGCACCCACCACCACCACCACTCCCACCTTCCTCCTTACCCCTTTGGCAGGTATCAATGAAGCTAATGGTCTGAAGTCTTTTACAGCCAGCCCTCCATCACTCCACTGCTCCCTGGGCCTACAGGATGGGATTGGTTATAGATGGAGCAGTGGTTTGTTTCTCCTGCCATGGGTTTGTGTCAGCCTGTGAGTGTAGCTATTTTTCTGTACGTCCCATCTGACTGATGTGTGGCACGGCAGTCAAAAATCAATGCTCTGCTATTAGTAGCAATGCCTCTTCCCATCCTGGACTGTCCATCACTAGTTTTTCCACAGCAGGGAATAACAATGCAATCACTGACAAGGGAATAACAATGCAATCACTTGTTTTCCTAAACGGGTCAGTCTACCCAAATTATGAAGAAATATATTCTCACTTACCTCTACCAAACCAAGCAACTGTATCGCAAGACAAAACACTGACGTTGGACAATTCTGATAAATCTTGGAATGCTTTCAATGCCAGTGTTTTTACAATTCTTGATTTCTGTGACATATGTGTGCATGGCAACTGCGGTATAATTAAGGTAAGTGAAAGATATATAGAATTTTCTAAATGTCATTTTTTAGTGCCAGGCGCGCTCTTCTTCCATTTAGCTCCAGTGTATTGCGGTGGAGGCAGACATTTCAGAGACAGACTGAAGTGAGAATGTATGTTTTTACGTACCTCTTTATCCTTGTGAGTTAAATTTGTACCTTTTCCAGACATTTTTCTATACAGACGTCAGGCTAATCTTTTACCCTTTCATTATATTCTGGCAGAAGCCTAGACGACATTCAATGAAGCGGATGTAGAGCCTGCACAAACTTATTTCAGTTGTGGATGTGAAGGAAATGTCTCATCTTCCTAAAGGCTATTTGTGAAAACAAAATCCTTGTAACTTGGCATTTGAGGTGGCTAGATAACAGTGAGAAAACATGTTTTATGGTCTTTAAAGCTGCATTTTTTGACTTAGCAAAACAAGCTAAGACATCTGACATATATCACTTTACAAAGGAGATATAGTGCTTATTTCCACATCCTGCAGACACAGAGCAAAATTATCATCCTCTTATTTGAGCTATATTTTCGTTTTCACCAACTCTGGAGAAAAATATGTTGCCCTTCAGCTGCTAAATTCTTAACTATGTTCACCAGATAGTTTCTAACTTTGTCTGGCCGCTGTTTGATGCTGAAATGTAGTGCACGGTGGGTTTATCAGAGTTTTTTTGGCTAATAACAGTTGCCTGCTGCTGCTGGAATTTGAGTTTATGTGAGTAAACAGTGAGCTTAAAGATGCCAACAGGTTCTTTACAGGTGAGGGGAACTATGAGTGACACTTTTCAGATTATGCATTGTCCTTTGAGTCATTGTTGTCTTAGAAATATTGATTGGTGCAGCTTTAAATAATAGCAGTAATGAGAGGTATTCACATATTTTCACCTTCAGCCCTGTCAGAGTTCTTCTGGTCATATTGTCACATTAACATACCACCATCCATTTTAGCTTTCAGAATTGATCGACATCTCTGAGATCTTTAGGTGCACTTTGCTGATGCCTGGACATTACAGCCTATTTCACTCAAGGGTAACTGCAGCATTACTGCCACTTTACAAAAGGCTGTGATTAGACCAAGAGCCACATTTAACTTATTAACTTTGTATCTGGTTGTTCAGTGATTCATAATAAAACCTCTTGAAATTGCACACTGTCTGCACATTGTAGTTGAGATAGGAGAAGTAATATGTAAAGGCTGCACAACCAGCAACAGTAGCAACAGCAGTGTTTGCATATGCATCCACGCACTGACTCACCCACTGTGCGAGCGCCATCTCCAACCCTACGATTTGTCAAGGACGGCAGAGGTTTCCATTAACAGAGCATTAGCTCCTCCTCACCCGTGCCTCTCTCCTCCAGAAACCATTCCTTTGTCTTCATTAGGCCCCCCCTGACAAGCTCCTACCACGCCTCAAAGTGGGCCATTACCGGCCCCCCAGAACACCACAGGGCTCCGCAGTGGGCACTAATAGTGATCTCTACTCTAGCGGCTCCCCTTTACTCCACTAGAGGCCAGGAGGTGGATGGAGAGTTTAGTACAGTAGATAGTAGGATAAAGTTGTTAAGCTGTCTCATAAATGCCATTTATGTGTACCTATCCACACATCAGCTACTTCCCGTCCTATTGTAACCACTTAAGATGTAATTTGGCACCTGCAATGCGGGGAGGCTGGCCAATTTGGTAGCTGTCTTGTCTGAGAGAGAAAAGGGAACGAGTTGCTGTATGAAGAGGTTCATGTACTCCAGCAGAGCAATCAGATCGCAATGACAAAGCTGCAGGGAGTAAGTTATTTCGAAAGCGTCAATGACACACAGCATATGCACATCTGCGATCCAGCGCTGGATCGCAGCATGCAGGGCTGCAAAACAGCTTGTTAAAAAATAGGTTACACGCTGAATGTAGTGGGGCGTCAACTTAGCTAATCACAGGTGTATGACCTGTTTCGAATACCGTTCCCCTGCAGGTGGTTTCAGCTCACATCCAGTCTATGGTTGCTGGTTTACTGCTTCCTCCGTCAGTTAGTTTGTATTATTGTGTGAATTTGATTTTTTTAAAGGGTTAAGAACAACACAACAATAACACAAACCAACAGATCAAGGCAGTAGTAGACCAGAGAGGCAAAATCACTACTTTCGTCAAGCAAGTCTGGTGGTTTTGACGAGAGCGATATCGTAACTGTTTCTGTTCAAACTGGTCAATTTGGCCTTTAAAAAAATGTCTATCTCCGTATGGCTCCTTTCCATAATGTTGTCAGACTTGCACACTTGTTGAGCCTGTCAGTGGCAAAAACAAACGCTTTAGTGGACATACTTTGACAAGGCGCAATTGTCCACGAGGACTACGTTGCAGCCCTGTCTCACAGCTGCAGCATGAATGCTCAATACTGGATCAAATGCAAAAAATGTCTCCCAAATTCTCACACACACAAAAACATGGGGAAATATAGAAGTTACCCTTTAAGTCCAATGGAGGTGGAGCTTGTGGATGGAGTCACAGGGTCAGAACTTTCCGGGGAATTTAGCATGCATGTCTTTCATAGCCCAACTGGAGCACCCTGGGGAAACCCACGAAAACTCCTCACAGAAAGGCCTGGGCTGAGCGAGGTCTGAACCCGGGACCTTCTTGCTGTGAGGCTGCAGTGCTGTCCACTGGGCCACCACGCAGCTCAGAGTTTGGGGTGGAGGGATGTTAGAACTGTGATTGGATTAGAGAGGTACAGGTGGTTGAAATGAGTGAAGCATGGGTAGTTGGATTGGAGGAATTGAATGAGGCGCAGGTGGTCGAATTAGAGAGAGAGAGGCGTGGTCTTGTTCCTGAACTTTAGTCATATAACTCCATTTCATTTCGGTAGTGGACCTCATTCAGTTTGTTCGCTTCCCTCACTGCCTTGCCAAACCTGTACTTTGACTCTTGACACCTGTCCCCGCTCCTAAACACTTCTTCGTTTAGCTGCCAGAACTTAGCTTTGAACCAGGGTCATTGTTATATGTCACTCTGACAGGTGATGGTACACAGCTGTCCTCACAGAAGCTGATGTAGATCTACGGTGCCTGTGAACTGTGAACATCCCAGTCAGTACAGTCCAAGTATGCCCGAAGGTCCTCCATAGCTTCACTGGTTCACTGCTTTCATGTCCTCACAACAGGTTTACAGAGCTTTAATTTCTGCCTGTATGAGGGAATCAAGTGGACCGTGTCATGGTCAGAGTGTCCCACTGCAGCAACGGAGATGATGTGAGAGGCACTATTGTAGTTTAACAATGATGCAAAGCATTCTCCTCTCTGGTTGGGCATTTAATAAGCTGTGTCTGAAACATGATGCATCATTAATAACATGTTGAATAAAACATCACAGAGTGGAAATAAGATTTATTTTTCCTGCTCAGTTTTGACAAAGCTTGTTGCAGGTTTAAATCTCCACCATATGGATCATTTTGTTTATTCAGCTCTAATAATATTTCCACTAAGTTTCAGATATTACTAGTACTACATCTCTCAGTTGTTGTAAACATCAGTATGCACATCATTTAATAAAAAATCCATAAATAAATCAAAAAAAATAAATTGCCGTGAATTGCACCTACTGTACACTAAGGTGTTTTGCTGAAAAGACATTCCCGCACACACGTGTTGTATTGCCACTAACAAAATAAAATACACCCTTTTACCTGGTTTAAATAGTTATAATACATTGTTAATACTCTTATAAATTTGATATAGTTTATATTATTTATTTATATAGCATTCAGTATAAAGGGTATGTTTCACACAAGCTGTGAAGCTGTTGGGTTAGACATGTCGCTCACTGTGACTTGACCTTACTGTCACCGCATACTGTAAAGGTGCGTTGGAGTAGTAACTTCCTCTTTGCCTGAGTCAGACCTTGTGTTTCTTCTCTCTTTCTCTACAAGCCTTGTCCTTGTCTCAACTGCTTTATCTCAGCCTGTCAGCCTCTCCACTTCCAGCCTGGACAGACAGCAGCATCACACCCAGCTCCCCTTCTTTGACAAATATCAATGATCGGGAGAGATTTTTGCCTCTGACATTTCTCACCGTGTGTGTTGTCAGAATGGAGCATCTCACCCAGGCAGTGCGAAACACATATGAGAGAGGTTTTGTGTTTAGGTTGTGAGAGAGCAGGCGTGGCAGTCACAATATAAGAGACAGAAGTAGAGAGAAGAGCAGTGAGAGAGATCTCTCTCTCTCTGTGATGGGGCTGATGGGTAGTAGGTAGTGAGAGCTGGTGCCCTGAGCTGTCCACATGAAGATGGCAAGGGAAACAATGCAACAAACCTGAGCATGTCTCCAAATCAACTGAATGGATAGTCGTATTTGGCCCCTGGCCCCTGTTTTTCTTTGTGCAAGGCAGAGGCACACACTCTTGTGACAGATGATGTTGGGCAGGTGGTTGATGGCCTCCTGATATGAAGCTATCACTTGATGGTATTAAATTTTTTGCAGAGCTTCTAAAACATAAAAATATCAAATGTTTGCTGGTAACAGCAGCAGTATTATGAGGGTTTAATGCTTCTCTCTTTAAGAAACAGCTTGGGGCTGTGGCCCTGTGGAACAAGACACTGATTTCAGCTCAAAACACTTAATATTTCATTACTTTTGTTAATAAACATAATGATTAAACTTTAAATAAAAAATCCATAAATGAATTAATAACAAAAACAATTTTTAATTGCAGCACCTGTACATTGAGGTATTTTTCAACAGAACAGCTGCCTGCTGCTGTTGGAAACAAGGTAATTAGAGCAGTGAGACTGAACCAAACATGACAGTTGTGAGATATAACAACTGGATTAAAAGGGAAACAGTGAGTTAGGTGATAATTATCTATGGATGTGTCACTAAAATCAAGTCGCAGTTTACTTACCGTTCCAGACTCATACTCCATGTAGTGAAAACTGAAGGAATTAAAGGAATAAAGTGTATTTTTTGGTTAAATTATCACTAGTTATCACAATTGACGATACATATGTATGTTTCCAGTGAATATACATTGTTGAACTGAAAGAATTATCATAGATGCATATGCATGTACTTGATTACTAAAACATAGATTTATACAGTTTAGCTACAAAAATTGTGGTACTTTTGTTTTCTCCTGGTATTTTGAGGTGCAAATCCTCTCTATTGCCTGTAGGTGGAACTCACACACTCTTAGCTAGGCACGCTACAGTACATTGTTTGCAGTCCCGATATTTCGATGACCCTCAAAATTCAGAATGGACCAGATGGGGGAAAGCCGTACAGTGCTAATTACTGTTTACTCCTTGTGTCATCCCAGTCAACAGTGTGTGAAATCTGGAATAACCCAATTCTTAAATTACAACTAAAAACTAGCCTGTGAGCTCTGTCAAGCTCATGCTTTGCCAGATATGTCTGGCCTCCCTCCTGTTCAGAAAGAGCTCCACAGAAATTCAAACCTGTGCAGCCACTTATCTAATCACTGGCGTTTAAGAGGTCACAGTGACCTTCCTAAACTCCCTGCAGCTCTCTGGAAACGTAACAATAGGTATGTGGACAAAATTTTCAACATGGTTAAATGCTAAAACAAATTGCAGCTAGAAAGAGCTTGAAATATCCTTTAAAATGATACCAAGACCATGTTTATAGGTTCGCACAACACTGGTCATTTGAAAGCCAAAAGCAGTCATCTTATTTTTTCCTCTGTTTTCCACTGAAGTCAAAGCAAAAAATGTGACCCTACGGCACGGCTAAAGCAAACTCAGATTTTGCGGGCAATAAAACTCCCAAAGTCGTCATTCAAATTTAATTTTCGTTCACTTGTAGTTTAGCAATTAAACTAAATTTCCATTACAGTTTAAAGAATGTTTTTAATCACTTTCAGCAAGAAACGAGAAAATTTTGTGACCAACAAATTTTGGCTCGCTCACAATGCCAGTGTTTCAACGGGAAAGACGGAGACTTGAAACGAGGAGGTATCTGTGGTTCTTCTGGTGGTGTAGTCAAAACACCACCAGAAGAACCAGAAAAACAAGAAGGTCTAAAGTCTAGTTTATGCTGTGTGACCATAAACTTAAATTACCACAGTCACAGAAAACTAGTTTTGCTGGATATCTTGTACAATGTGTTAAACATGAGTAGCTAACCTTAAGCTAGCTAGTCATGTCTGTATCACTGCTAGTCAAGCTTCATGCTAAGACAGCTAACACTTAGCTAACTTTTGTACATGTCATTCAAAAAAGGAAACAGCAATAGGTCTTGACTTGCAATAAAAATATGACATAAGTAAAACTTTTTGTGACTCAAAAAAGGCCTGTTTATTTTTAATTACAAACCTGATTTTCAATTTCAGTGATAAACATGCTCACAAAGTTTTTTTTTTGCTTGCATTAAAGAGACTCAAAAATACCTTCATAGATTATTACCAACATTTTGGATGTGCTTACTTTCATGTGGAGCTTAGAAAAACAGCCTTGTTTTAAACATGATAATGCATTTTTTGAGCCTTTCCAATGAGTTTACAAATGCCTTTATGAATTTAAGCAGGTCTATAATATTCTCAAATTCTAGGCTAGGAAGTAAAGTTTTGCATAGAGAGTTACCTGTTCAGGCTAACCTGCTACTTCTCAAATCCCAATAGAAATCCAAAGAATGTAAAATAATTTAACTATCTAGACTTGGAATGAGTGTTTATGAGTGTCCCACACGTCCTTCATCAAAGACACATCAGTGATCACTCCCTCATAAATTTCCACATTGTTCCTACAAGTATGATGGTGTTTATGTGGTATTTCATAGTAAGTTTATAGGGATAAAATAATACTTTAAGGCAATTAAAAATATATTTAATAACCCATCATGCCTCTATAATTTTCAATGGCAAATCACCTTGCACATACTGTCTCATAAATTTACAGTAGTTCCTTTTCGTTTGGTTAGCAAACAGTTTCATTTTCTCTCCCCTCACTTCAGAAATGTGTTTGTATCGGTCTGCCTGTCTTTGGTGAAAGTATTAAAGTCAGTCAGTTGCTCAAAAAACTAAAATCTGATCTGCTTGTTCAACCATGTTATAGCTGTTTTTGCAGACATATAATGCAGTGGCTTGGCTCAGTCAGGGTTGTCTTGGCCTTGTTGCTGATCCCCAGTACTAATTTGCATAATAGCGGTGATATGGTCCCACCTCACGTGATTCCCACAATGCCCTCCTGCTGAATTTGTTTTCACCGTGGATGCAGAGAAAAAAAAGTGTAGATTGAGAAGAGATTGAGAAAGGAACTGCATGACCTTCAAGCAATGTGGAGCTTTGTGTGCAGCTGTGTGTGTGTGTGTGTGTGGGGGTGATGGTGATGATGGTGGTTGGGGTCATTCAGCAGTAGCAGTGACACCACTATTATTGGCTGTGATGCTCCCATACAGCAGGTTCAGAGGTTGAGTGATGCTGTGCTGTCAACACGCTGTCCAGTAAAGAGAGATGCAGTCAAGGATAAAGCAGAGAAACTCAACACACATTCATCAGGGTGATGAAGTCATCCATTTAAGGCTAACATCGATAGCTATCAAATAATTTCTTCTGTACACACTTGCAATTTGATGAAGGTGTTAATGAGTGGTGCCTAATGATTTTTACTAGTGTACAAATCTTACATTTTTCACAACATCACTGAGTGGTGTCAAGTGTGAGTAATGTCCAGGGCACACTAGAGGATTTTCAAATCTTAACCGATTTTAAAAACGTAGGACACCATAGACACAACAACAGAATAAACCGAATTTTATATATTTTATTTATATTTTAATCATAAGAACGCACACACCAGACGATTCAAGCGGGACCACACACTTGGCGTTTATACTAAACGATTTCAGAGTGGCCGGGGACTTGGGATCTCACAGAAACTTGTGTGATCAAACGGGACTTCAGACATAAACAAACATGGAGGCAAACCGTCATTGTCAGCTGGTTGCACAGCTGGAGTGTGCTGTGATTTTTTTTTCACCCGCTCAGCTTGCTCTCATTTGCTGTTGCGGGTTTCTGATTGGAGGCTCCCCAGTTTCACAATTCGAAAGCGGAGTGCTTCCGATCCAGTCAGCAAACCTTAACATTATGTCTGTAAAACCCTCACACTGCAGGATCATTAGGGCCAATAATCGGTCCCGACTAGCCTCGGCCCCCACGATTGTTGGAAAGGGCGAATCAGACCCAGAATCAGCACGGTTATCTGGTATGCAGGCAGCATAATGTGAGTTTCACAGTAGGCCTACGTATGTGTGCATTTGTGAGGCTGCATTTAAAGCGTTTCTCACAAGTTGATAATCTTTGTTTATATTTAGTGGTCTTGGTGGGAAGGTCTGACATCCAAAACACTTGACTGCTGACTGGAAAGCAGAATTGCAATTTCTGATCAGGGAAGTAATTGATTGCATATGGCTGCATGATAGCAGAGCAATTCACACTTTCACCACATTTTTGCACAGACTTTTAAAAGGAAGAAACACACGCAAAAAAAACTGAGGCCAAGTCAAATAAATTCAAAATTGTTTGAGAAGCAGAGGGAGAGATTGTTATTCTACTAATGTACTTTCTGTTAAAAATATTGTCCGATTGATTTAGAAGCAATACATGTGAAAAATAATGTATATGAATCTTTGAACTGACCTGAATGAATCACTACAAGGACAATTCAATCAGCAAGGTGAGTCATAATTTCTGCCTCTGTGTGGCTCTATTTTCTATCACAAAAGCAGACCTCTTCAGTGTGTGGTGGCTTTTTATTTGAGCGCACTTCAATGAAATATTATTTATATAGTGCCAATTCCTAACAGAAGATATCTTATTGCGCCTGACACATAAAGCAGCTCTAGACCCAACTCTTTGTAATATTGCGATACAATGCTATTTTAATCTATTAGGTGACATCTGATACAAAGCAGTTCTTTAACAGACCCACTGAATAAGAGAGTTGCGACACACTTTTAAACCACGTGGCCACATGTTTCATGTAGCTCTCAACATTTCCAAACAGCCCCGGGCTCTCAACCTGTTTGAAAGGTTTCTCTCAGACAGCAGCGGTAAGCATATTTGCAGCAATTGTTTTGTGAATATTAACACATAATGCGCATCGACTACTGTGTTTATTGCGCTTAACACTACTCACATATTCAACATACATTTTCTGTATTTAATTCTGGAGCATTGGGGGACTGCTCCTAAAACATAAAATGCATTTACAGTATGTATGCAGTAATGTTTTTCTCACGCTTCTGTGGTCATAACTACTCACATCCTCGTGTTATGTTCTTATGTTAAGACGTGTACATGCTCAAGTGAATATCAGTGGTTGCCCTCAACTGCTTAATTTAAGCCGAGAAAGAAGTGCAAAATACACAGGGTAATCAATTGCATCCAACACAATCTTTTATTAAATAATATGTCCAGCGAGGACAAGGAGAGAAAGACGGCAGAAAGCAGGCCAGGAAATGCACACAAGTGTTTGAAATATCCGTTGCATTCTTCCACTCGCTGCTTTTACGGCAAGCAGGCAAGACCAGGACTGTAAGCCTATGAGTGATGGTGGTGATGGATGAGGTCTTTAAACCCAACCCCCGCAGCTGAGCACTCATGTCCAGTCTGCTCCCACACTCCTGGTCCACTCCTGTTGTTGGTATAGCGCTGGATCCAGGCCCTGCTGTGGCGACTGCTGCTCACTCAAACACGCACGCGACACACACACACACACACACACACACACACATATGTCATTTTGGTGTTTTTTGTTACTTATTACAAATAAATGTAATAACTGAAGATGAACTTTGTATATCAACAAATGTCAATTACTGCAATTAATTTGAGGTACATGTAGGCCAACTGACATCTGGTTATGGTAGCTAACTAGTTATCTCATGATAAACTAAAAATAAAATACCACTATTGACTAGATTTCTGAGAGGTCACTTAATATGTGAAGATGTAATTTCATTAACATACCAGCGGGCATGCTTAGGAAAATGTGAAAATGAAATAACCTTAAATTAGTTCTTGGACTCTAACAGAGAAATTGATAAAACATCTCTAATCAAAAGATCTATCTTATCACAATTTGTTTTAATTTCTCTAAAAGCCAGTCCACATGGAAAGCGTCTTTGAAGTGTTTCGGATATCTGTGACTGGCCAGAGTACAGGTCTATTTTACTTCCCTGCTGCACCTAGTCACGCATAACTGTCTCAGACAGCTGTTTAAATCACACAAGTCTCTGGATGTCTGTAATGGTGTGAACTTATTCGGTGAACGGTGTCCAAGAGTTAACCAAGACTTAGCCGGCCCCCCTGAGCTCTCATCGAGGCAACAAAATCCCAAGTTTGGGGGTGTCTTGAAGAACTGATTCTAATTCTTCAATGAATGATGTAAGAAATGTATAAAATCTAAATAAATCCTGTCATCAGTCATTTTAAATGAGGGCAACTGTCCTTGTCAGTGCATCTGGCTTTAAGTTAATGTAGTTGATTCAGACATGTGCAGGGTGTTTTTATTTATCACTTTCTTTCTTCCACCCTGTACTATTTTGTACTGTAATGCATATTTATTTGGTGTCAGTTCAGCAGTTTCTCAGTGACCGGTCCGTGCGGTGTTTGTTACCGGAGCATTTGTTGCCAGTGGCGTCAGTTCAGCAGCCGTGCAGTAAAGCTGAGGATCGCCTCTGACCATCAGCATGCAGTGAATCTTTACTGCCCTGCCCCCCGCATCTTTGTGAAGGTTTCTACTTGATGTAAGCCACAAAAACATGACTTCAGAATGCATGTGGGACACGCCATCTTCCAAAGCAATCTTCCCATGCAGTGACAAATGAATTATGTAGAAACACATCCACATTTCTCACCAGGTGGTGAATTTATTTTCATTTTTACTTTCTCTTTGCAGTATTTGGTCAGATGCAGCTATACCCTAAGAAAGCCTCTGTCTTGCTCTCCTCTCCCTCACATTAAAAAAAAAATCTCTCTTTGATGTGGATTCCCAGTAAGCCTCTCATCGCTGTATCTTATACAGTGAAGCTTTATATAATCTACAGTATCAAAATAAACCTTCAGGGCAAACCGCAATGTGGAGTGATACTCCAAATCAGCTCTTTCTTGTGTAATCCTAACTGACATATGAGCAAATGGTCAGTTCCAGAGGATTTAGTCATTAACATTATGTTCGGCTAAAGTTACAGACAATGGAATCCCACATTAGACCCCCATAACAACACTGGACAGAATCCATATGCCAGGCAGATCACCATGCATTCCTTACACTTGCTGTATAAATAAGTAAACAGGAGGTGGGTTATCAAGGATAGAATATGAGAAGTGTATGGCGCGTATGAGAATAGAGAAGTACGGAGAATGAAAGCACCGTCTTATTATGTGTATTATTATGTGTGTGACAGCGGGAGCAGCAGCCGGCTCATTAGAGTGCAGGAGATCCCTTATACCAGGCAGGTGATACACACAACTCTATGAGCGCTCTCCGTGGCACTTGCATGGCAAAGAGAGCCCCGCATGATCACACAGTAAACGAAATGAAAGCGCACAGGAGTAGTTAGTATTCACGGCACTCTATGTCCTTGTAACAGCATGGAATTTTTGGTTTTATCTCATTGGAGGATCTCATCCATTATTTAGAATGCAGGCGCAAACTGACAGACGCTCCTCAATAATTCCTGGGGAGCTGCTGCTATTCGCTCTCTCTCTCTCTTTCTCCCTTCCTCTCCCCTTTTTTTTTCTCCTTATGACTGTTTTCTATTTCCCCAGCCGCCTGCTCCTCTGATATTCCCCAACAAGCGTGCGCTGGGTTGACCTGGGCAGGCTTCTGCAGACACAGCAGTGGGTAAAAACACATACAGTATATACTTAAAGCCTGAGAGGTGCTAAAAGAATGTGACTGATGGAATCACATAGAAGCGGCCACAGACTAATATATTTTGAGTGGGTCCTCATGGTTTGTTAATTTCCTGTCAGGCTGCTCTATTATTCAATCTTAATGTGTGATGTTTGCACGAGCAGTGCACTTGGACTGACCCCATCCCTGCAGCCTCCAAACTCCCATGTGGCTGCCACACGTTGAGATTCTGTTGACTTCCCAAGCCTGTGTCTTTCATGGTGACACCCAGATAAAGATCCCTGATCAAAATGTTAATCAGTGGATTAATGAGAGATTTGGTTGTCGTTATAAAATGTGCAACATGGCCATCTTTTACACTGCCTGACTAAAGGTATTATAGCATTGTTTTATTTACATTTAATTTATGCCAATCCTGAGTCTGGGTGCTAGTATGAGTTGAACAACAGGTGGCAGTGTTGGTTTGGAAAGAGATCCTTAGTGCACAGAAGGCTTTTTCTCATAGATATACCTGTAACCTGATATGAGATGACTGAAGACACTCTGAGGAATAAACATATGATTAGCACTGACAGCATGTTTGATTATATCAATCTGGTCTTATGTGAATGTCTACAGTGATTCAGTTTGGAGTCTGAATCATCAGGGCTGGTGTATAGTTACAGATGTGAAATATACAGAACAGTAGCTGGAACCGATCCACTGCATTCTCATCTGACACATTCTGTTTATTAGTCTTTTAGCTCATTGATTGGCATATTTAGAGAGGCAGCCAACGGCGAAACATGCAGCTTCACACAGTGAGAGGCAACTGATGCAAATGTTTACCTGCCCTGTGTGTTAAGTGTGCACAATCCTGTTGTGAAAGCGTAGAACTTCAAGGAAACGGCACGAGAGTGGTGTTGTTGTTTTTTTTTTAAAGAAACCAGACTCTTGTCTGCCCTTGAATGTGCTGAGTTTTTATTGTGATGCAGAGAAGAGGAAGGTCGAATCAAAATAGTCTTTCCTAAAAACTGATTTACAGTCTTCTTCTTTTTTTTTCTCTCCATGCAAGTGGATTTCAACTTTCATTTCCACGCCGGGCCCTTTCTACTGTGTGATGAGTACACACAGGGTTGAATTTAGCGTGCAGTAGAATTTTGTCTCTCTGACTTAAATACGTGTTAAACCAACACACACTGTGCAGAATATAAATATACTCAGTACTCTTTTTTTTTTTTTACTTGAAATGTGGCATAATGGCTTGTACCGTGCTCAAATGCTGACGTATGAGACACATTAATACCTGGCCCACCATTGAAATCCTTGTCTAGGCCACTTTCCAATAGGAAGCCTCCCATGAGCAAGATAATGGACGACAATTTGTACTAGCCATAATGTCTTTTGAGATATTTGCAACTGTCATTTAGGACGTGTGACATGTCGAGTGTCATTTTCAGTAACATCATTGCTGATGAACGTATTGACTAGTCAAAACTGAATTACAGTTTCCTCTCTCACTTTGGACCGGTCAGAATGCCTTTAAAGACATGTTGAATAAATATTCAGATTAGTCAGAATGCAATTCCAACCAGTCAAAATTATGTTGTTGATATCTGTAATGTTAATTCTGTTCAAACTTAGCTAAAAAATGGTAAAACAGCTTGCCATACACTGAAGGGTGTCTGATACAAACACACCAAAAGTCTCTAGTTTAATTCATTTATTTAAAAGGGAAGAATACAGTAAAGCATGAACGTTCCCACTTTCAGTTGTCCTTTATTAATTGCCATGTGATTAACATATGGCCATTTTTCCATATTGGTATGTGTCGTTGTGTATAACTATGTTGCATATATACCATAAGCCTCAAATACCAAATAAAATGTACAGAATTAAATACATCTGTATCAACAACCTGCATGTAAAACAGTTAAGAATGACACAAACCAGGCATACTGTCACGGTTAGTCTGTGACTCCAGCTGTGTTCTTCTGTGTGTGTTTGGGTTGTGGGCATGGTCTACATCTCCTGGCAACTGGTCCTCCTCCATACCTGCTGGCAATCTCCTCATTAAACCTGCTGCTCAAATACTCCTTGTCTTCTGTCATTGCTAGATTGTTTCCAACCACTCAGTGGTAACGCAGCTCTCGGCCAAACAATCTTCTCTAATGAAACCTTTAGTGTTTTTGTGACTGTTTGCCTCCGTGTTTTTTGCTAACGTGTTTTTTTTTTAAATCCTGCGCTCCGGTGTTCCAGTACCAGCATATGATGTGTCCCCAAAAACTCCTCGCTGCTTCTACTCAAACTATTGTCATTAAAGCCTTTTATGTTAACACCTAATTGAGTCTGTCTGCTTGTGTCTGTTAAAAAACAAAACCTGACACATACGTTTAAATACACTCATACTGCCATCTACAGGTAGAAAGGGGAAACATCAGCTTGATTCCACTCTCACTCCTTGTTCACTCAAGCAACAACGCAATACCAAATCAAATATCAGTGCTAAACCTCTAAAACCTCTGCAGTTTAAACTATGTTACAAACTCTACTAAACTTATTAAAACACTCATTACCTGAAAACACAGGAAGAGTCCGGTGTACATGGACACATGCAAACTAAAAAACTAGGCGACGTTTGCTAACAGATTTCCTTGGATCCAAGTATATTTATTTTTCTTTATTTCATTTTTCTTCTAACGTTACACAGGGATAGAACGTGTATTATGTTACAAAATAGCCATTCTATACTCTTCTTAGCTTTTAGTTTGATATATATTTACTCTTCTGACCCACCTGTGATGCTTTTCTTAATATCTTTCCTCAAACGAAGAAACGAAAAAAGGAATTTGTAACAAACAAAACTGGACCATTATTTGAATTTGTTTCTTCAACAACAACGGAATAAAAAACATGGTAACATTTCTGATTCTTTGATTTTTGGTCCTATTGAAAACAAACAATTTATGCACACAGACCACAGATCCATTCCCCCCCAGTCTTTCCTTCTTAACTCTGTTATTGAAGTTTTTAGCACCTGGATGTATCTTGGCCCCAGGTGAAATTGCTTGACAAAAATCTGCGTCCCCTTGCTTCTTTTCTTTATTATTCTCTGGTGATTTGACACTGTGGGTGGAGCCTTTCACATCACACTATAACATTTATTAAAAGTATTCTATTGTTGTAGCTGTAAATTAAAAGTGGGTTGTAGAATTATATTTAAGCCCCTCATTAGAATAGATTTAAGACACAGAAGTTTCCTTTTGAAGCCTGTCGGGTGCAGTCGGGTGCTGTAACATTTTCCTCTCTAGCTGTCTGTTATGCCCTCATTCACATTCTGGAGTCACAAATGAAAACAGAGGAGCCATTTTAATGACTGCGCCAAAATGTCACCACACCCATCTGAAATCTAGAAAAAAAGAAGACTGACACAAGGCAGAAGGCCCAGATAGAGTGGATGGTGAGTCTGAGTTTTATGTTTATACCACATATCCATTCAGTGTGTTCTCTGCTTTTTCCTTCCAACTTTTAAATGTAAAGGTCAGCTTGTTCCAGGCCAGCTTGTTCCTGCACAGACTGTGTCCATTTTACTCTTCTGGTTGCCTCCATGGGCCCACCTCAGCTGACTCCAAAGCCAGGTCATGCTGTAACCATCCCAATCTTCATAATTTTACAGCATCTACAAAGTAAGACCAAATGCCCTATACTACAGTGCCTCTTATTTACACTGTAAAACATTCTGAAATCCAAATAATCCCTGATGAGAAAATCCATCTTCATCTTCAAACACCATAAGTATACTGTGAGAGCGAGAACTGACGCTCTAAAGTGATTCCCGCTGCAATACCCACTCTAAAATTATGGCAGTAATGCACACTGACACTTGTGTAAATACATTTCACAACAATCCCTGTTGGTTGTTGACTGGCTTTCAAGCACCGCTTGAAATAATCACAATGGTCATAAATTGTTTAGGAGGGGGAAGAGATGTTAAACTATTATTAGTATTATCAGCGAGGAGTAGTAGTGGTATTAAAATGTTTTCCCTGGGGAAAGCAAGCAGAGCAAAAAGAGGAGCATATTTATGACTGTAAACATAAAAATATATAAAGTCTATGACCCGTTTTTACCACAACACATGTCTGGATTCCTCAACAGCTTATATAATACATTCTGATGTAAGTATTTCTACAACTGTTGGTTGGAGATGTTACAATAAAAGACCATGCAGATATTCATGACTTTTGCCTGCACCCAGAATTCTACCCCAAGCAGTAAGTTTCTAGTCTCCAAAGCAGCGCTGAGTCCAACTGTTTGTAGAACTAAAACCCCAGTGTGCTTTCTAGGCTGCGTGTGTGTGTGTACTACATAATAAGCAGGACTCACCTGAACCTCCAGTATGGGTGTATTTGTGTGTGTGTGTGTGTGAATCAGGTTGAGGGCCCTGCATAGCTGTGGATCCATGCGCTGTGTTTGGAGGCTGTCATGAATAAGTGATGGCACGATAACACAGGAGACTGCTCTTTGGGACTTGGCGGTATTACAATGCAATAAAAGAAAATCAGGTCAGGCCCCCGTTGCCTCTGTTGCGGGTCAGAGTGAGGCAGAGGGTGATGCAGCTAGGAGAAAGGGAGAGGAGGTGCGTTCAAACGCAAACAGAAACTCCCAAGCAGGCCAAACATCTCTCTGCTTCCAGGAGAAAACCTATACTGTGAGTCGTGATGGCCTGGCATCGAACATCTTTGTATTTTACAGCCATGAATTATGTTTTGGGCATGTTTGACACAAATATGCAAGAAAAAAAGAAACACTTACTTCATCTTGCCAGTTTCGAGGTTTGGTATAAGTGCTATAGTAATCTACCAAATAAACTGCTGGAGCTTTCTCTTTGGATCATCTTGCCATATCTTCCAGAATAGCCAAGACTAAGACTTTCAGCCTCTATCTGCTCTAGGAATAAGCCAAAACCAGAGGGCAAAATGAGAAGACACCCCCAAGTAATGAATATAATAATTTAAATCAAACATTTTTCTCATCAATTTCAAGCATTCAAAAGCAGCCTCACATTTTCTGCAATACTAAATCCACATATAAATCCACATTCATTTTCCATGTCTATGCAAGCATGATACACAAAAGACGTCTTAAATTAAATCCTTTAGGGTGTAAACAGCGAGAACAGAGAGAGATGTGAGGCAGAAAAACGCAGCTTGAGAAAAGGGAACATTCAGAGTGCCTCAAGATGAGCACAGGCAAAACACTGGTTATGAAAAAAAGCGAGCCCAATTAGATTAGGAAGAGAATATGGTGATGGTGGTGGTGGTTGGAGGGGGGAGGGCTGCAGTGTAGCATGGAGCTACAGAGGAAGACCAGCAGCACTCGTGCCTGGAGTGAATGAAAAGCTCCTGGGAGGCAAGAAAAAAAACGAAGAGGGAGACAAAAAAGAAAGAGGGGAGTTACTGTGGGCAATGAAAAACGAACTATAGGGGAACAGAAAAAAGAGACAGGGAGGAGAGGCGATGTTAGGAGAAGGGGAAGGGAGGGAAGATGATGACATGGGAAGGGCTGGAGAGCTGCAGTGACTGCTAAAGTAGCAGGAAGAGAGTCAGCGAGGGCACAATAACCCAAAGCAAACCGAAGATCTTTGATAACTCCTCAGAAAACCAAGTTAGTTGATAGTGAAAATGATGTGAGCAAGCTCGTGTGAACACATCCTGTGCCTGGAATGCCTAAGGAAATGTCTCCTGTGATAATTAATGGTACTTCAGAGGATTGGGGACAGGGTGAGGGGACTTGAATCAAACCTCATGCTACTGCTATACTTCTAAGTGTTCACAGACCTCACAGTCTAAATAATGAAGGGCAGCACAGTCTCTCTGCAGGTTCACTGCTTTGCCTGTTTTAAACCCCTTCCCATTTAAATCCCTTTACTTTTCAGAGGCTGTGTGCACTGTTCTACATGTGGACGACAAAAACAAAAATAATGATGTACAGGGTAATGCTGCATTAGACAGTGTTGTATGTTTTCCAACCCAAATGACAGGTAGTGGGCGCTTAATATAGATGACTTAAAGCTGCACTTATCATGAATTTTACATGAACAATGGATTAAAGGATTATGTGTAATATGAAAGGGGTTGCTGGTAGTGAATAATCTACAGATAATTATCATCCAAATGGAGTTTTCATCAACTCTAGAAGCATCTTTAGTATCTTTCAACTCGTTGTTTTGGTTTTACAGCCTGAACCTTTACTCTTCAGGTTCAGTCTAAGCACTCTCCTCAACCTGGTTTCCAGCAGCAGCAGGCAGCTGTTTTGAAGAAGAAAAAAAAGCTGATAGACCAACAGCACACAGACAAAGTGAGAGAAACTTAACTCCATACTTCATGTATTTGTTCTAAAGTGTTATAAAAAGTGTAATAGTTTGGCTGGCAGGTGACAATTCATAAACACAAAAATATAAGGGAATATAATTCAGTTATCAGCAGCTTGATTTCTTTTCAATTACTTACTATGGTTAAAAGCTTAAAATAACATTATTTTCCTAATGTTTATTTAAGCACTCCAAAGGTATAAGACAAAAAAATACCAATCTAAATTATAAACCTACATTGAGAAAGTGCTTATCTACTGCATAATAATAGACAACTGATCAAGATCTCACTAGAGTCATGTTTCACTCGAAGAAACAAGACAAAAAATGTTTTTATTTCAGATAAAATATAGCATGATGGTTCATGAAGCTGATCATAATTTATGTAGCCTACTATGTAAATAAGCATCAGTTAGATTCCTGCCTTCAGTCTAAACTGCTGATTTTAGCACAGCACCTAGATGTGCTCACCTTTCTATTGAGAGAAATTAGTTGGCAGCTGTTTTTCTTCACTTAGCTTTCTTTCTTTTCTTGTTTTGTATCTTGTTTACCCTTTCATGGGGAAAGACACAACTCTTGTGGGAAGACATGACTGTCACATGCACCTTGATGCTGAAGCAGAGATGAATCTATAGTGCGAGGTGAGCTAAACAATTTTGCTTCTTTTGCAAGGGGTAAGAGGGGCCTCAGAGCCACTATTATTTTCTTTTTTGGGGTGGGGGGCTTTTCATACCAGGATTTTCAGGGGCCTTCCCTCCATTGGAGTAACAGTCCCAATTTCAGATATTATGTTTTACTCAAAAAAAGTAAGCTTGTGTTCATATAAGGAACAAAATGAAAGTAACTTTCCACTCAGAACTGTATAAGTCCATGTGAGGATCGTTTCCTAGGCCCACATGTGAGTCTTGTTTGCAAACTGAAGTGCACTTGAAGATAAGTGAGAAAGACTTTGTTTGAACATCACATGGATCCCGGTGAAAAGAGGAAAGGTGAAGAAAAAACATATGAGGTGAACAAATTAGAGGGATAAAGACAGTAAGAGCACATTAGTTCCTTTAGAACAAGCTAGTTTTTTTTAGATTTATGAAAAGAGAAAGGACTGTAATTGCTTTTCAATTACCCACCATATAGCTTCACAGTGTGTCTCCATTTAGTGTTTTTATTAGGGAGCCTATCAGAGGAGCGTCTGTATGTGGGCCTAATCTGCAACTAAGATGGGACCATTACAGCTCATCTGATGCCTTTTCTCCTCTGCCCTATCTCCTTCCATCTTTCGTCCATGCTTTTCTTTCCTCCTTTGTACTGCCACATATCTGATGTAATGCTATAACAGGCAATTAGTTGAGGATTTGACCAATTAAGAGGATAAAGATCTCTTTGTGCTGAGATGTTTTGTCCCAGTAAATGCCGAAATGCTGTGAACTTTGACTTGGGATAATATAAGTGAAAATGGATTCAGTGACATTTATCTGGCTCTAAGAGTTACTCTCCACACACAATGTGTTCCTCCTGATGTTTGTCAAACAAATAATGCAAATCTATTTAGGTGGCGTCAATGGACTTTGTCACAGAAGAGATGACATGTAATGTGGCAGCTGGTTTATCCTTAGATCCCTTCCTCCATGCTGATCAGTTTCCACCAGCCACCATTGTTCTTCTTTTCAGATGGAGGGGTGTGTATCTGGGATGGGTTCCGTATGAAAATGTGTGTTATCCTATTAAAACACAGTGCTTTGCAACAGCATTTAAGAAGCTTACCCTGGTACAAATACATCTACTGTTATCCTGGATGGTAAACTGTCATTCTTGACAAAACTGGACCTGATCTGAAACAGACCCCTGGAAAACGTACCCAGACACAACATGCATATAAAAGAGTACCCAATCTGAAACGGACCCAAAGATAAGGTGTGATCGAAAAAGGTAAGCTTTTTTCTTATACCTCACAGTTCACTCTGTCTCACTTCAAAAAACACATTTTCCCATGTGATGATAAGGACAACACTACGTGATCGGAGCTGATAGAGCGTTCCACTTGGGTATTTGACTAGAGGTGAAAATGTCACAATGTGGTGAATACAGGGAACAGGGATAGGACCTAACGGAGATGAAGGTGACTGAGCAGGTGCAGTTCCATGTTATTTCAAATGTGGAATAGTATAAAAGGTTTATAAGAAAGCAGGCAGGGGTCTAGGTAAGGGGCAGAGTCAAAGAAGTTCAAAACTCATGGCAACAATCTAGCAAGGAACAAGAGATCAGGGGCATTACATCTAGAGTGGCTGATGAGGAAATAAAGTCTTCATTACACTGGCTCCCTGTTGCAGCCCACATCCCGTACAAAATCCTGGTGCTGGCCTACAGGGATTTGTGCGCATCTGGACAATTGGGTTGCCCCGGCACTCCGAGGACCCTGTGGTTGCTTACAGTTTTTTCTCACTCGCTTTAGTACATTTCTCAGATCAGAACTGAAATTCTCAAAACTACTTGTTCAACCTCCACATCATCTCGTCACTTGTGCACATCATTAAAGCAATTTCTCATTGCTTTGAACATATTGCAAATGCTTTGACATATTAAAGTAAATGATTTTGTACAATTGTCTGCTGTTTCCTACATTATCAATTGCTTATGTCATGCTGATCACAATGAATTATACCAGTCTCTGTTGAATAGTCTTACTCCCTAAAACATCGTAGCACAAGTTCATCGCATAAGTCACTACATGAAAGCAGTGTTGGGAACGTTACTTGAAAAAAGTAATTAGTTATAGTTACTCACTACTTGTTCCAAAAAGTAACTGCGTTAGTAACTGAATTACTCTGTAATAAAAGTAACTCGTTACCAGGGAAAGTAACTATTTGCGTTACTGTTAAAAAAAAATCTCTGCTGCTTCATCGAATCTCTGTTTAGCTGGTGTGTGTGTGTGTGTGTGTGTGTGTGTGTGTGGCGTGTGCTGGCATGTGTGTAAAAACACTGGCATCGAACATCTTTGTATTTTACAGCCATGAATTATGTTTTGGGCATGTTTGACACAAATATGCAAGAAAAAAAGAAACACTTACTTCATCTTGCCAGTTTCGAGGTTTGGTATAAGTGCTATAGTAATCTACCAAATAAACTGCTGGAGCTTTCTCTTTGGATCATCTTGCCATATCTTCCAGAAAACCCCTAAAGCTCTGATTGGCTACCAAGAAACATGACTCTGCCTTAGCCAACACAATCGCTGGTTGAAAGGCACCCGAGCTTCTCTTGTCCCTCGTCTCTCCCCGCCGACAGAGTTTAGCAGGCAGGCGAGAACGGGAACAGGTGAGCGCCACGTTGCGCCCAGAGAACCTGATATGGAGAGCGCAGCGTACCGGTCCAGTAAAAGCACTGCTTACCTCGTTATTAACCCACCTCCATAGCTGTGTGAGCCAGCTGGTGCGTTCGGATTACACAGTTTATTACATAGTAACGCACCCCATTGAACGACCAGTAACGTTAACGGTGTTGTAATGATGGGAAAAGTAATTAGTTAGATTACCCCGTTACTGAAAAAATAACGCCGTTACGTAACGCCGTTCTTTTAAACGCCGTTATTCCAAACACTGCATGCAAGATGGTTGAACATGTTGTCATAATCTGTCAAGCATATTTGATATACAGTCTATTTGACTTTTTTTTGTAAATATTTTCTAATTTGCTCTCAGGTGGATTTCGACTTTCACCAATGAAGGGGAGTGTCTTAAGTGTTAGATCAACCAATGATCAACCAGTTAACTAAAATATCTCAAAGGTGCATCTCATGAACCCTCAATTTGCAGGTATATATAGAGCACAACACAGTGTTACAATATCTGACAATGGAAGAACAACAAGGAAATGAACAGGGTCAACAGATGGGAAGAAGAAGAGGAGCAGTAAGACTACATGGTGGAAGGGTTGGAAGGCAAAACAGAGGAAGAGGTAGAAGAGGCCAACGATATAGGCAAGTTCCTGATAAAATAAGGGCCACAATTGTAGACCATGTTCTCAATCATGGCCTTACAATGGCTGAGGCTGGTCAAAGGGTGCAGCCAAATGCTGGGAGAACAACTGTGTCTTCAATTGTTCAAACGTTTCGTAGACAGAACAGGTATGTAATATAACAATGTGCAGTGTACTGCAGTATTTCATACTTACTGTATCAGAATCAGAATCGGTAATATTTTATTGATCCCCAAAGGGAGATTCTGTAAAATGCTTCATTTACAGTTTTTCTCAGTCGCTTTAGTGCATTTTTCACATCATCCCTAACATGTGCAAAATAATAAGTGCATTTCTCAGAACAATTTGTACAAACTGCAATATACAATAGGTATGTTTCTAAAGCTAGTCAGTCACTAAAAATCCTTCGTACATCTCTCAAAAGTAAATATTCATGCCAATGATCATGTCAGTGTCATCAGAATGATAAGTCATTGAGTCATTGTTCACGAACAAGGTCATCAAAATGTTTAGGCATATTGTCAATGTAAATGTGTACTTTGACAGTATTACCTGGTGTAAACTTAGGCTACAGTTTGGATGACAGTTACTGTATTGAAAATGCACATGGCTGCACTTCTATGGCATATATCAATTTCAACAGTACTACTTACATATTACTGTATGTGGGTTATTGATTGAAAGAGACTGGACAGGATTTTGTTTTTCACAGCTTTTACTAGTGCTACTTTATGAAAGAAAAAAACAAACTTCCTTTTGCCTTCCACCACGCATCCTTGCTCCTCTTCTTCCTCCTCTTGGCTGTTGACCCTGTTCGTTTCCTGGTCCATCCATTATTGGAAAATTGCAACTATGTGTTGTGGTCTGTCTATATATGCTTGCCAATTGATTATTCGTGAGATGCACCTTTGAGCTATTTAGACAACTGCTTGATTGTTGGTTGAACTAACACTTTACATTCCTTCATGAGTGAGGGTCAATTTCACCTGCACGATTCATCAATTCACGTTTTTGTACAAAAGGTCTAATAGAATTGTGTAAAATTATGCTTGACCGTTTATGACAAATATTTCAACAATTTTGCATGTAATGGCTTATGCAAGGAACTAATGCCTAGATGTTTTGAGGGGTAAGACTATTCAACAGAGAACCATCTACTATATTTTGCTCCACACGACATGAGCAATTGAAAATGTGGCAAAAAGCTGACACTTGCACATTATCAATTGCAATGTGTACAAAAGCAATCGCAAATTGTTCAAAGGAATAAGAAATTGCTTTAATGTTGTGCACAAGTGACTAGATGATTTGGAATTTGTAAAAGTAGTATCAAGAATTGCACTTTTGATCTAAGAAATGCACCAAAGCGACTGAGAAAAACTGTAACACAATTCCGCTTGCATTTCACAGTATAAAGCAAATACTACTTCATACAGATACATAGTGTACAGTATATTGTAGCACACAAACACATGCAGTATATATAGTGTGTATATAGTAACATATTTTTGAATATCTTACTCAATCTTGTGGTTTGCATACTGCATACTTTCCCCACATAGGACTGCAAGACAACCTTGCAAGGGTGGCAGAGGTCCCCTTTTCACACCTCAACAGGAGGAGGTTATATGCACCATGGTTATAGAAAATGCCTTTAGACTATCCAGTCTCCTGTCCAGTCTCTTGCAATGTTTTATTTTTTGTACTGTTGACATTATAGTAAACACCTTAGCTGTAGTTATATCAGACGACATTGACAACATGACTAAACCTTTTGACTATCTTGTTCATAAACAAGACACAAGGACTTGTCATTCTGACGGCACTGACATGTTCAATGACATAAAGATTAGCTTTTGAGAGATAGACTAAGGATTTTGAGCAAGTTACGGGCTTTTGCAGGTAAAACACTATGTTGTGATTTTTTGTACTACCTGTTTCGAGAAATGCACTTACTGTTTTGCAAATGTTAAGGATGATTCGAGAAATGCACCAAAGCGACTGAGAAAAACTGTAACTTGGTCAAGGCTTGTCCCTCTTCTTATCCAACAGTAGTGAAATTGTTTTCCCACTGTGGAAAGCTCAGCAGGATTATTGCCCACAGACCTGTCCACACTATGCTTCAGACACCATGCGAGCACTTTCTGAATGTTCTTTTCTAAAACATTCTCACAATTACACATAATAACACAAGAAGAACATTCTTATTGAGACTGAACCGAGAGAAGAATCTTAGTCGACCAAGTCTTAACTGGTAAGTTACAGAAAAAAAACATTCAGTTTGGAGCTGCACCTTGTTGTTAGGGTCAGGATGAAAAATATCAAGGGATTGTTGCAACACAGTCTTTTTCTTTTGTAACACGGAAATCACTTACCAGCGGGCACTGTACATGGATCCATTAGCAATTAAGATGTATTATCTAGCTCAATTAGAGGTCCTGTTAGGTGACTCTGCCCGGACTGAGAGCTCTGAACACCAGGGGGAGTGCTGGTGTTTGTTTACACCACTAATACAGGAGCTTTGTACCACTCGGAGGAAGAGTTGAGCCGGAATGAGCACTGGATCACAGCTGAGCGAGTGGACAACAAAACCAGGCTCAGAAGTTTCCTAATGAATTTTTACCACAGGGGACAGAATTTCTAGCGACTACTGAATTGTCCCTAGCAAAAATTTTGACCAAAAAAACTTACATATAACCACTTTTGTCTGTCAGTACATTCTGATGCTAAGAAGCAATGGTAGTGCAATTTCCTTAATCTCAGCCTAAACCAAAATACCTTACCGTCTCAAGATCTCATGAACAAGCACTTGGCATCAGCCAAAACCCAGATACAGCTTAGACCCATGATGTTGCATGGATGACAGGTGCATGCTGGGTCAGGCTAACATGCTAAGTTATTATGATGCATCCTCCCTCAGTGACTTGTGTGTTCACGTAGGAACTTTTGCCTTCATTGAGGCATGTGAGGGCTGTTTTTAACTCGTAATCTCTGTCAGAGTTGTGACTGCAGAGTGCTCATTTAGCTCAAAGTGTTTGAACTTTGAGGAGCGCAGTAGGACATGCTGCGTGGACTGGTTGTATAATGAGAATGAATGAGCAGAGAAGTTGAACCCAGAGCAGATTGCAGGGCACTCAAGACAGGTGAGTATAACACACTCACTCACTGTGATGGTTGTAGCCATAGACTGTATATAAAGATGGACAAAGTGGTCTTCCACTTCCTCCCACTGTACAAAAATGAAGCCAAAATATTTAGGATAAGGGTGCTGCCATCTTGCGCAGGTGATGTCATTTGGAGCCAGCGTCTGTGCAGTGGTGATTGGTGTTAGAGCTGCGGTATCAAGATCCTGCCCATACGCGCATTTTTCTAGGATCAATCAATAAAAGTTAGATACAATAAAAGTGGAGTAGTGTTGAAGTAGTGAATTTCTAACTTTGATACAATGCCTTTAAAATATTGATATTTGATACCATTTTCAATACCACAAGACAAAACTGACACATTGATTAAATTACTGAATTTAATAAGTAAATTATGAAATCAACTTAGAAAGTAAGTTAATAGCACTGTGTGTTAACCAGAACTCCATCAGTTAATTTACTTCTGATCTTATTCAAAGTATTATGTAGCATATATGTGGGGTCACAGAAGACAAGGTTTCGGGTTAAGGAGGTGTTGAAAAAGTAAATAATGACACTGAGTCTGATAGTTATATTTGGTGTTGGTACCATATATTATGTGGAAACAAGACAAAAACAAACATTAACAATACCCAAAATATTTACTATCTGCAGAAAAGTTGGTTTTGATAAAGTGCACTTGAGAGAATTCAGTTCCGTAGACTCGGTAGTTCACAGAATTAAACAACAAAATACAGCAACAAATTTAGGAGTACTCAAAGATGAAAAATGAACGCTACATCCAAATGAAGAGAATGATCTGTGGGATGCAAATAGTCCATAAGCCAAGTCTTAGTAAATGGCCGTGTGTGTGTGTGTGTAAATGAGAGTGGAGGGGGTGAGCACAGCTGCAGCAGCCTCCTACCAGACCCACAGGGGGCGAGGATGTTATAGGGGCAGTTTCTGTTCCAGGTAGTAGCTCGCCATCAATTGACCCGCAACTGGCCTCACCTGGCCTGTATTAAATAAACAGGACCCATGGTTTAAACACTAATTATTTAATTTATCAACTAGCTAGTTTTAACTTCTATATTTTATGTTCTATGTGTACACAACATTCAAGATATGGCATAATTAATTGTTAAATGACAATAGCAACTTGTACAAAAGTACTTCAATGCATGTAAATAAACACCCATAAATATTAGGAGTATCTACAACATAATATTCCATTTGATACAATTGATTATCTTGTCATTCACTATGTAAATAAACCATTTAAATACTTAACACTTAAATACCAAAGCTGTAGCATTGAAAACAAGGTGCTAGGTTTCCAATATCATTCATTAAACCCAATAAAAACTCAATAGGAGCAAATGGAGAGCAAATGCTACTAGCATTGCTAATGCTACCAGCCACCACAGCCCCTAGAATTAAATTGAGATGGCTAATGCTGTTAGCATTGAGCCAGTGGAACATTTCAACACAATAAATAGCATGGCTAATGCTATTAGCATTAGGCTAGTAGAGAATCCAATTAAATAAATAAATTATGCTAATGCTAGCAACATGCTAGTGGACAACAACAAGCAGACTCACCAATTCCCGCAGATATTCGACACACCGCGGCACCAGTCGGCTTCTAAAGACCACGGTAGTGGACACTACAAATCGCATGCTAAAGTCAAACAAGCATTTAAGAAGGAAAATAAGCGAAAACAGCATTGTTTGTGTACAGAGACATACCGAGTGCAGCTGCTCCGGTGGCTTCCTCCTCACACTACAGATTGGGGAAACTCACCTCACCTTGTAAAACACGCTTGAGCTCTGTGATAGGTTAGACTCAAGGGTGTGTCTTGTGGTGTGTTCAGGTGACTGGGAAAAAATTGGGACCATGGAATTTTAACCTGGGTTACAATTAGTCTTAGTATTATCCTATCAATTGAATCTCTGCTGTCTGAGATTCCTCAGGTCTAATAGCTGAGGGGGATTAGCTTAGTTTTGAGAATTATAAATGTTTCTTGGGCCAACAACAACAACAACTAGTAACTAGTAACTCAACAACAGTTTTCTGGGCCATCTTGTATAATACTGAAGTTGAAAGGGAATATGTCTCCAAACTGGTATCCTTTGCCAGCATCAAATCACAAGTATTTGCCAATCACAGTAGGGCGAGACTCGTTAAAAAGGCAGAAAAAAAAAAGTGAATCAACCTAAGCAAATTAGATTAGTAGACGACACTGTGAGCGAGAGGAGGCGTGCTATGTGGGCACTGCAGTGGTATGTGTCAAATCGCTGTCGGGGAGAAAAGGTCGCAAACGAGTGCATTTTCAGTATCCATTCCACAGAAAATGAGCATTACAACCATTTCAAATATTCAGACTTGATTTGTATTAAGTCTGAATATCCGCATTTTTGGAGATTTTTCTGGGTAATTCTAGTTAAGCGACACTAAGGAAGGTATGGCTGAACAGAAAAGGGAAACATTGTTGGCTTGGACAGAAAGACTCTGTGGTGAGATGTGTATAGGTTCATATTGCCACCTTGAAAATGTGATGTTTATTCAGAGTAAATTTTTTACAAAAGTTATTTTACTTGTACTACAAAAACATATTTAATGTAACAGTACTTTTACCAGTAAAATATTCTTCTTTCCATCTTCGGCGGTGCTTCTATAGTTCAGTACTTCTGTTAGTCATTCATTCCTCTTTAGACATATCAGCCGTTGGTGTACTCATCCCTCGGAACAAGAGTTATCTGGAGGCCAGATTAAAGAGTACACACTGTTTCTCCAACTCTCTCTCTTTAAACACTGTCTCGTCAGCTCTATGCCCTCCTTCACACTAATCTCCCCGACAGTTGTGTTTGAGCAGTGAGATGGTTATTCCTCCTCCACACATACACACAAGGACTGACGGCGGCGTTTGTTAGACTGACAATCCTTGTGGGCTTACTGATGCCGGGTACACCCATGTGTGTGTTAGCTTAGAGGCGTGACTTAACCAGACAGACAGGCTGGTGCACACGCACACACAAAACCATGCTGCTGTAAGCTTCCTAGAGCCTCCCTGCAGGGCCCGTCACCAGAGGAATGACAGGCCAACCCGCCTGGATGCTAATGCTGTGGGTGGCTCTGAAAAGGTAATGATGTAATTCTCAGAGGGTCACAGCGTGGACACATACATATCAAGCTTTGTTATCTATTAACACTCTACCCGCCTGTATGTATTTATGCATGTGAGATTAATTTCCCCCCTAAACACTGAAACACTTGGAGCTACAGCGCTGAATAATTATCAAATAATCACAGTCGAAAAATAAATCCTTATGAAAATATAAAGGATCTTGTTAATCATTAAGTGTTCTCAGCTGGGCATTTGGGACAGTTGTCTTTGTCTTACAGTTACTTTTGAGCCTTTCATCCTCTGTCGTCCTTGAATGAACACTTTCTTATAACCAGTAAAATGTCTTTTGTTCAATTGTGATACTGCTTTTATTTTTTATAGTATAATGCACGGAAATTATACCATTCTCTCCAGATCGCATGAAGGTTGGTAGTGATGTAAATTATGGTTTCAAAAGTTGTCAGACATTTTGAACATGTTTTGCTGTCTCCCCATTCTGATTTTGGCCGGGTACAGCATGGATAAGCAATTCAAGGATCCTCTTGGTGTCTGCTGTGGTGTTCTCTCTCTGGAAGGTCTGACAACTGCCAGCCTAACAGGGACTCAACTCCCACACAACACAGGAACATCTGGTGCACCTTCACTGCTCCTGTTGCGACGTGGGTTCTTAGCCCGCCTGTCTGGTATCTCATCTGCATCATGTAAATTCATGTATTTTTCTGGTGGATTATCCTTTTTCTGGTCACCAGCATTAGCTACTTGCTGAAATATTCAATATGTGGAGTTGCTATGTCTAAACTCCCAGAGCTACATGCCCCCAGGCCCTCCTTGCTCACGGTGACATTCACTGTCGAACAAGTTATATTCACCATGGGTGTCACACACACACACACACACACACACACACACACACATAGACACACAAATTAAGAATTCCACCAGCTTTTCTTTTTGGTCCAAATCAACACTCCTCTTTCTCGCCATTGCTATGATATTGGCCAAAGGCAGCAAGTGCTTACTGAGACAACCCAGGCTGTTAAACATAACACCTATAGAGACATGTTAAAATGTTCACTGTTTAAAATCCTCTACTGCTAAATGAATTCATCACAGACAATAAATTGGACATAATGTGCCTCACGGAAACACGGCAACAGCCAAATGAGTTTTACCATCTTAATCAATCACCTGTTACACATACATTAGCCAACCTTGCAAAATTGGAGCTCTAAGGTAAACCTGTCAATTTTACTGAATACTCTACATTTGAATATACTGCAGTAGGCTCTCAACCTCTAAGCATTGAAACTATTTATAGTTTCCACAAAAACCTGAATCTTTTGTTACCAAACTGTGTTAACTTTTTAACCTCTTTGTGCTATAACTCCCAATATATATCTTGTAGGGGATTTTAAAATCCATGTTGTAAAACCTACTAGTTCTATTTTGGCTGCAGATTTTTTGTCCCTATACTTTACATTCTCAATATCACCCAAAATGTCGCTTTCCTCATTCACAACAAGGCTACATGTTAGATCTGTTCCACTGATGACTGTCACTCCAGTATTACTGATGGTTACCTCCTTATTTCTGATCACAAACCTGTGCAGTTACTATGCCTGAGTGCTGTTTCGCAGTCCCCTTCTAACTAATCGCCCATTACAATGCCTGCTTGTCCTCTTCCCTTAATAGCCTTGTTCCCCTCAAAAGCCATTCAGTGTCCTTTACCCACATAGCTCCCTGGCACACCCCTGAGCATCGTCAGCTAAAAGCCACTGAACAGCGACTCCAACACTCTCCTCACAAGCATACAGAGAACAAGTGGTGAACTATAAAATTCCCTATCAGATGTGAAATCAATTTTCTACTCTGACATCATCAACTCTAAATAAAACTCTAAAGTCCTCTTCTCAACAGTCAACCATCTCCTTCAGCTACATGTCAACCTCCCTGCAGACCCCTGCTCCGAACAATGCAAAAGGTTCCTCATAGTTTTCATCTCCTAAATCCTCAACATTCATCAATACCTACTTAAAACCAGTACTCCTGCAGACAACCTGTCATGGATGAAGACATCAGATGGATCAATCTACGCCCTGCCCACCAGCCTGGTAAAAACATGCCTTCCTTTCATGTCACCCCTTGCTCACTCACATAATTAACTCCTCACTCACCACTGGTATTTTACCTCGCTCTCTAATGATTGCTGCTGTTAAACCCATCCTCAAAAAAAGGAATGTCAACAATGACCTGAACAATTACTGATCCTTCTTCAACTGCGGGTGGTGGCCACTCAACTACAAAACCAAGTCCAATAACCTTCATGAACCATTCCAATCCGGTTTCAAGTCCAAAGCAGAGCACTTAAAAAGCCCTTGTCAAAATCACCAGCAACCTACTCCAAACAGCTGATTCTGGTCTAGTATCTATCCTGATGTTAGACTTGATTGCAGAATTTGGCACAATGTCCTATCCACTCCTCCAGGTCTGGCTACCTCACTGACCCTCAACAATGTGTCTAACTCAGCATAAATCAATAAATCTCAGTGTGTGATTGCCATTTGGGTGTACCCAGGGGGATAGTGCTGGGTCCTCTCCTCTTCTTTTTATACTTTCTACTCCTGGGGATGACCATGTGATGCCATAATATCAACTTTCACTGCTATGCTGATGACACCCAACTCTGCCTCTCCACCAAACCCACTGACTCCCTCCTTCCCATCTCCCTGTTCAACTGGCTTCAAGGGCTGGATGCAAAGCCCTTGAAGCCCCTAACCGTGGGGCCCTAAGCAAAATTCTGCTATGGAGCCCCTCCTACCTCACTCATGAGCCATATAAACAATTTGTCAATGTTGCACAGTCACACCTGACACTGCAGTGCTTTCACTACAATCCTCCCTCATTTAAAACAGTCTATGTCTGTGTTAAGCCTGAATGGAAACCTAGAAAATGGAAAAAATCCTGAAATCAGTAAAGACTGTGGGGCAATCTGTTGGGTCATTTGGTGGCACAGCAACTGTTTCATTAGGCTGCTTGTATCTGATGGTGGCTGTACATTTCTAGCTGTTCTCATACTTGCTGAGGCTGGATATGGATCAGCTGTGCTTGTACTGGCTGAAATTATGGACAACAACACTTGCTAGATATTAATGTTATCAGCTCCATCAGGCCCATTCAAACTGATTCTACCAGATTTCCTTTAATACATTTTGAAAATATGAAGTACTATTTATAGTATGTTAGGTGAATATATAGTATATATAGTATGGCTGAATAGGTGATGGTTATTATATACTTAGATATGTGCATCCTATTTTTGCCACGTCCACCCAGCTAATCAAAATTGTCAATAGTCAATGTCATATTACTTTCCATCTTGTATTAGTCCAGAACTAAACCTTGACTGAGAGACAGATAATCATTGTCTTGTTTTGCTGCTGGAAAGCGCAAGTTTTATTTCGTGCATGTGCATGTAAACATGCGATGCAGTTAACTTTTCCGAGCTGCAGATTACAAACACTGATGCCAATCTGTGTTTAAGAAACATGATAAATAGTTGTTTTTCACTCTAAAGTTGGTCAGGCAAGCCTGTCAAGCAACTAAGGCACAGATTATTGTTATTTACTGACACTTTGAGAGGAGAGAACACAAGTTTACCTGATTGCTGATGCTGCAATTCCCACTTATTGAGTTTATTCCCTTCTCATTCCCCAAAGGATAGTCCCTCTTCATCTTCTCATCAAAGTTCTGAACATTGACACTTGCTTTGACACAAGAGTGAGGCCCAGCCTTGCTTAATTTGCGGGACCCTTCGCGACGTGCATAGTGCGCATACAGGACTGTCTGGCTCTGGCTCGATAAATATGAACCTCTACAAACTCAACAGCAACACGATAGAGGTCATTCCTATCAGCTCCAAATCCACCCTCTCCAAACAGCAAAACCTCGTTATCACTATTGATGGTTTTCAGGTCACTCTGTCTGTGTTGGAGCGTAAGAGGATATATAAATGAATATAATACGGAGCTTGATTAGTTGCTTCTTGGACCAGCTGACCACAGTCCACATGAACTCTAAATGGATTTTCAATAAACTTAAAGTGCATCAAACTCTATTGAACGCAAGTGGTTTATTGAACAGATATTTAAACTGTGTGAGAGGACCTGCAGACATCTGGCCCAGCTGAGGGTTTATCTCCAACATTGTTCCAATACATAATGAATACTATACACCAAGGTGTGTGCAGCAACTGCATAAATAGTTGATATGCATATCTGAGGTTGTACAGAGCACAGTTTGTGCTGAGCCATGTTAATGAATGTGTTGTGTGGGCTGTGGTGATATTGTTTTTAAAAAATATTTTTACATGAGTGCAGTGAAACAGGGCATTTAGGAGCATGGTTATGTAGCATAAATCGTCATAGAGTTTTAGAAATGTACAGTGTGTATTATAAGCTTACATAATGTTTTCCTTGATCTAACAAGGACAGACAGAGAAATCTCTCTCAGCAGCAAGTAGCCAGAAAAGCATTCAGGTAAACAACAAAGGAAAATGTTGATGAATACAAAGCATATGCATTTTCCTCTTACTCACTTGGCACTGCAGCTCCAGTGTAAACCCAGGGGTAAAAAAGTCTTATGTGAGAATAAAAATGACAGATTACATATTAATGTATTTTACAGTATCTCACAAACACCTCTCATATTTTTATAAATATCATATCTTTTCATGTGACAAGTCTAAAGAAATGACACTTTGCTACAATGTAAAGTAGTGAGTGTACAGCTTGAATAACAGTGTAAATTTGCTGTCCCCTCAAAATCACACATCACACAGCCATTAATGTCTAATCAGGAGGTTCTAGGCTATAAGAAGATTGCCAAGACCCTGAACCTCAGCTGCAGCACGATGGCCAAGACCGTACAGCGGTTCAACAGGACAGGTTCCGCTCAGAACAGGCCTCACCATGGTCGATTGCACATGCTCACCATCATATCCAGAGGTTGTCTTTGGGAAATAGACATATGAGTGCTGCCAGCATTGCTGCACAGGTTGAAGGGGTGAGGTGTCAGCCTGTCAGTGCTCGGACCATATGTCACACACTGCATCAAATTGGTCTACATGGCTGCCGTCCCAGAAGGAAGCCTCTTCTAAAGATGATGCACTAGGAAGTTCAAGTTCAAGTTCATTTTATTTATATAGCACGTTTTATAACAGCCACTGACTGACCAAAGTGCTTTACAGAATTACACAATTAAAACAATAATAACAATCATAGTAGCGCAAGATAGATAAAAGCGGCAAAGCTAAAAGCAATTTTAAACAGGAATAGCAAAACATTTTCAGGCTTAAATATAAAAGAAAACAGAAAAAGCAAAGAAAATAATATCAAACTCATCAATACACAGAATATGGCAGTGTCCGACTCGATAATCGTAAAAACGAGATAATAGTATCAAACTAAAATAGAGTGACCGCGATCAGACTCAGAGGATAAATAATAAAACTAACCAATCTTATTTATATGCCAAGGAAAACAAGTGCTTTTAGAAGCTGACTTAAAAGAGATTATGGAAGGAGCTGTCCTAATTTCTAGGGCAGATTGTTCCACAGCCGAGGCCCAACCACAGAGAATGCTCGGTCCCCCCTGCGTTTGAGTCTGGACTGTGGGACTAGTAACAAGTTCTTATCGCTAGATCTCAAACTTCTTGATGGAGTGTAGGGCTGCAGCAGTTCAGAGAGGTAGCTTGGAACTTGGTTGCATAGAGATTTATAAACAAATAAAATAATTTTGAAGTCAATTCTAAAATTAATGGGCAACCAGTGAAGGGACCTCAGAATAGGGGTGATATGGTCGCTTTTGCGACTGTTTGAAAGGAATCTTGCAGCTGCATTCTGCACTAATTGAAGACGAGCAATTTGAGTTTTTGAGATACCACAGTAAAGTGAGTTACAGTAATCAATGCGTGTGGTAATAAAGGCATGGATAGCTGTCTCAAGAGCTTTAGTGTGTAGAAAAGGTTTGACTTTAGGAAGCCCACAAACAGTTTGCTGAAGACAAGCAGACTAAGGACATGCAGGGGTGGAATGGCCATTGGGAATTTTGGGACTAATCCCAAACGGCCGGTCCTTTTCAGGCTGAACAAACTGGTGTTCAAGAGTTTTTGTTTTTTCGTTTTTTATGTTCAACTCTAAATAATCCGCGACCGCGCCGGCCGGTCAGCTGCAGCGCACGCTGTCTGTGTCCATTAGACTGGGCCAAACCAATACTTTCAATTTTCCCATCTTGGACTGATCCTCGTTTTTGCTGAAATCTGATGGCTCAACAGGGCCGAGTTTACTTTCCATCAAGTTTAATCTCAATTCGTTTTGTACAGTACAAATGAGGCAGGTCCCAGCACAAGGCAGATAAGTGATGCATTTATTTTAACCTGAGATTATTTATATATGCATTTATGTATAGACATATAGGCTATATTTTACATTATATATATATGTAAACAACATTTAAAGGAAGAAGGAACAGGAGGAGAAGGACCATGGAACCAGAAACAGGGACCTGTTCAGGGTTGTGTAGGAAATTATCCATAGATAGAATAAGAAAATGGATTATTGTTAGTTTTATTCATTACTGATGTTCTTAACATTCATATGTAGCTGCATAATCAGTACAGGCAGAGTCAGCACAGGGGAGCTACTCAGAGCTGAAGCACATACACACTGCTCTATTTTAGGAGACAGCATTGTAGTTTTTGATTGTATTTAACTCTTTTAACATTCTGGCTGACTCGGGCTTGCCTGACCTGGTCTTGTTCAGCGCATTGGTGCTTTGCTTATACAAACTTAAGAGGTGTCACAAAAGTTTCTTGAAGGTCTTTATCATAATCAAATTGACTATATACAAGTAAAACACTATTTATTAAAATAACTGCAAAAATTGTTCGTGACACTCGCATTAAAAGGCCTCTCCGTCTCAAAATCCCAGGCTGAATTTCAGTCCCAGTGCATCCCTGAGGACATGGATTACTGAAACCATGACCTGTGGTCTGATGAGACCAAGAGAAACTTACTTGGTTCAGATGGTGTCAAGCGTGTGTGGCAATAACCAGGTGAGGAGTACAGACACAAGTGTGCTTTGCCATTGAGGGAACCATGAATGCCAACATGTACTGTGACATAGTGACGCAGAGCATGACCCCCTCCCTTCAGTGACTTGGCTGCAGGGCAGTATTCCAACATGATAACGACCCCAAACACACCTCCAAGACGACCACTGCCTTGCTAAAGAAGCTGAGGGTAAAGTTGATGGACTGGCCGAGCATGTCTCCAGACCTAAACCTTATTGAGCATCTGTGGGGCGTCCTCAAACGGAAGGTGGAGGAGCACAAGGTCTCTAACATGCACCAGCTCTGTGATGTCGTCATGGAGAAATGGAAGAGGACTCCAGTGGCAACCTGTGAAGCTCTGGTGAACTCACTGGCCAAGAGGTTTAAGGCAGAGCTGGAAAATAATGGTGGCCACACAAAATATTGACACTTTGGGCCCAATTTGGACATTTTCACTTAGGGGTGGTCTCACTTTCGTTGTTAGCAGTTTAGACATTAATGGCTGTGTGAGATGTCATTTTGAGGGGACAGCAAATTTACACTGCTGTACACTCTCTACTTTACATTGTAGCAGAGTGTCATTTCATCAGTGTTGTCACATAAAAAGATATGATCAAATATTTACAAAATTGTGAGGATTGGACTCATTTCTTAGATACTGTAGTATTTTAAATACTACAAGCTCTTAAAGTATTTTGTTAGAAATGACACCATATTTTTGGGTGTCACCTCACAGCAAGAAGGTTGTGGGTTCAGTCGGGTTGCCACGGCCTTTCTGTGTGGGGTTTGCATGTGTCTGTGTCCGTGTGGGTTCTCTCCGGGTGCTCCGGCTTCCTCCCACCATCCAAAGACATGCAGGCTAGGTATAGGTGTCTCTAAAATTGTCCTTAGGTGTGGATGTGAGTTTGATTGGTTGTCTGTCTATGTGTGGCCCTGCAATGGACTGGCGACCTGTCCAGGGTGTACCCGGCCTTTCGCCCAATTTCAGTGCCCAGTGTCAATGCCCCGCGAACCTGTACACAGGACAAGCGGTTGACGATGGATGGAGACCTTATTTTTCTCTGCCCACCTAAACACAAATTTAAAAATGCTCAAAAGTAATGAAATCCATATTTTAAAAACTTTAAGTGAAATACTTCCCATCTCTGAACACTACAATCTGCCTAAAATCAGTATGTAGTGTTCCGGACATGATGGAAGAGTCTCCAGTATGTCTGCAACTCTATAAGACTGTAAGACAGCTTTGAGCTAAATGCTATGTTTTAAATGTTTACAATGTTCACTATTGCTAACATTTGCCAATTAGCACTAAACACAAAGCACATCTGAGGCTGGCTAGGTTAGCAGGTATTTGGACATAAATTTAAAGATCACATAATAAATATTTTTAGACAGTGTGGCTGTGTGAAACAGGTGGCATATAGTGATGAATCTACAGAGAATAATCACTTGAATCTGCAGCTCCCCTCGCTGAGCTTTGTATTGTGTTTCAACTCACTGTTTAGCTGTTCTGCACGAAACTTGTTTTGGTTTGGTCTGAACATTCTGATGGCATCAAACAGCAGACAGACAATGTTAAGACACAGATATTTCCCTCAGGAGTTAGGTAGAGACAAGTGAGAGTAAAATAGTGAATATTGGACTTTCATCAAGTGGACAAAGTGGAAAAACTGTCTATTCTCAGCTCTTGTCCTTTGTAGAAAATAATATTTTGGGGGAGTTTCAGACTATGGAAGCAAATAAGGGTCATTTTTATTTGAGCTTGTAAAATGCTATTCACAAATTATTTCTCAGCCTGCAGTTGTTTATCACCTTTTGTGTGCATGTGAATAAAATGTGCATGCACGTGTCTGAATGTGTGAATTTTTAATAATGTTTTGCAGCTGTAGAAATACTGGGTGCATATGTAAAAGGTTTTTGGAGCTGTAGAAATATCAGTGTATGTGTATGTTAGAGGCCTCAAGCATGAGTGACCTGTGAACAGATTATGTGTCCTGTTCAGTACAAGAAAAGCAGAGACAGGAGATGTTACTTGTGATCGCTCAGCAGGCCGTTCTCTGTCTCTATTAAACAGATTTTATCTCTTTTGATCATAATCATCCTAATAACAAAATACACATTTTGCAACATATTACAGCACTGAGGTTAATTTATTAAACCACTGTAATAACATATTTGTACAATTTATGTAAATGTACATATTTGTTGTTAAGTTCAACAGAAATACTTCACCTATCCCAGTCTTAACTGGTACTATGACTCAGTTAAAGATGTTTACCAGCTTCAAAATCACATTCATCCAGTAGCTTTAATACTGTTGAGCCTGACATAAACAAACCATGTTTCGTAAACTTGTTGCCCTTCACTGCATGCCAACGGCCACTCCTCTGTTGTTGAGAGCCAGACAAGCATGTTTATGTGCTCATTCCCTGGGGCAATACCCATTGGATGGTTTGTACTCTGAATGATGTCTTTTGGACCAATAGTTTTTGTGAAAATTGGGGGAAAGGACCTCCTTCATCTGTGTTCTGATGCTCGCGGCCATTAACGGTGTTACGTACAGACTACCAACGCTGTTCCGTACAGAGGGCATTACTTGATTTCAACTGCAAAAATAGACGTAAAACTGATCATTTGTGAGATGAAGATTTATTTTAACATAAGAGGACATTATTGAAATGAATAAGAAAGGCGAGTACATTTTATTTGGCTAAAATGTAAGTTACTCAATATTGCACAAAGCCCTATAATAAGTAAAATATAAAGAAAACATATAATAACTTAAAAACTAATTACAAAAGGCCTGTTAATCTAAGAAACAGTGACAGTCAATCCTGCAGTTCATAAATATCCTACAAAAATAAACATGTATTAAATTATATTCTTTGTACAATGTATTAAAAGTCACTATATTTTGCATCCCTTGTAGCTCGTAGGCGCATTTTGCTTCAATGGAAGGATCCAAAACCTCCACCTTCTGACTCCTGGCTTAGCGACTTAATGTCCTTTCTATACCTTGAGAAAGTTAAATACAGTATTAGGGGCTGCTCCGATAACTTTAACAAGGTGTGGGGTCCTTTCCTTCTCTTCGTAAACTCTATTTCTTCTCTGGAAGATGAGTAGATTTTACATAGTCTGTCGGGTCACGGAACAGAGCATTCCTTATCCATTACTTTATCTTACTTAGTTAGTCATTTATTTTGTTTACACAATTTGTATGGGTTTTTTTAAATTTGTTTTTATTTTATTTATTTTTTTGTTGTTTGTTTGTTTGTTTGTTTTCTCTCTATCATTCCCTCATTCACAGGTGTTCTCCTGTGGTTCTTAAGATTGGAAGTGGGGAAATGATTTGTTCACTATGTTCTTGTATGTTCTAATAATGTTAAACTGGGTCACAAGTCACACTTTTAGTTGTAATCATTATGCTGTACATTGTCAACCCAATAAAGATACTTGAGAAAAAAAAAGTCACTATATTTCATAAATGTATTAAACCCAGATGTTGTACCTTAAATTCTTTACACCCAGACCATCCACATACACCCAGATGTAATACTGTGATGACCAGTTCTAAAAAGAGAAAAAGAAAATACATGAACGCCCCACCATCCCATTCTAATACAGCCTTTTAAGAATCTGATGTGTATGACAAATCATAACTCCCACTCAAAAGTTTGGTGTCTATAGCCGATGGATGGAGGCGTGATTAATGTGCCTACATGGCGACCAACTTCACACAACTGCTGTCTGGACACTATGGAGATAATGTGTTTATGTTGGAGCACTACGTACTTCTGCTGTGCCTGATGTAGGCTAAAAAACATTTCCAAATTAACATTACACCTCTTACCGCAACAAAAGTGTCCATGCCTTGTTCCAGTGAACGACAGTAGAGAGAAAGAGAAGAGTGCTAGCTCCTGGTGTCCCTAAATAATCTTCCCCAGCTCCCCAGGCTGCTTAAAGCATCCCCTATTACACATGTCATTAAAATTTGTGCAGGAATATTTTTAACAGTGAGGTTTCACACAGTCTTAGAGACAGACATACAAATGTCCATTCCTCATATGCAACACTGAAGTTAACACAGGCACTCATTTTGGCTCTGCTTTAATGCCTAAGCTGACTAGCCAAATAGCAGCTGCCCAATGACTTGCCAACCACCACATTATCCACTGACCATCCAATAGAGACAGAGAACAATGAAGTCCTGTCCACACCTGGAGTGGAAAAAAACAATTTATTGCTGTTTTGGCTGAGGTTCCTCCATGTCATTACCTTCTGCTAGCAAATAACAGAACAATGCCAAAGAGCTGCTACATGGTGCGATGCTATAGAGGCAGGGTAAAAGAACCCTGAGGAACATTTTTATATGCTGCAGAACCAAAAAACTGAGGCTTTAAGAAGACAAAAGTGGATACAGGATCTCTTTTAATGGCCAGAAGATTGTCACAAATGCCTTCGTTTTCTATCGGTTAGATTAATGCAATGCGTTTCTGCATTGGCTACCGGTCAAGTATAGGACTGAGTTTAAGGGTTGAGTTTCTATTATGTTTTTTTTAAAAGCTTTTCATGGCCTGCTGCCAGCATATCTCTAAGCTCCTTTTCCCCTCTTTCCAACCACAGATCTCAGATCCTCAGAAGAACTGCTCCTGGCTGTTCCTCGAGCGAGGCTAAGGGGTAAGGGCGATCGTTCGTTCACAGTAGCCGCCCCAAAGCTTTGGAGCAGCTTATCATTTCCAATAAGTGTTCCCCGTCTGTAGACACTTGTAGACTCACTTATTTTCTGCGGCCTTTGAGTGTTTTTTTTCTTCTTAACAATTTCTTCTTTATTCACTCATTCTCTTCTCTGTTCTAAATGTTCCATCGCTTTCTTTCCTGATTACCTCTACTGCTTGTGATCACCATTTGATGTTATTTTATTGTATGGCACTTTGGTCCAATCTGGTTGGTTTTAATTGTACTTTATAAATAAAGGTGTTTTGATTTCCGTTCTTTTTATCACAATTACATTTCAAGTCGCATCGGGGGGAAAAAAGGCTCACAAAAAGGTCCTGATGAACTGCGTGAGAATGAAACAGAACAAAGGAGCTCAATCAGCAGCTGAAGCAGACCGCAAGAAGGCTGGTGTGTCTGAGGCTGCAGTGCAGTGAGTTAGACTGTGCATTAAAATAGTAATTCATTCATTTATAGTATGTACGTATTCACTGATGAAATACACAATATATTTCGTCACAGTAGGCCTACTTGTTTCAAGCATTTATGTTCTATTAGTGTTGTTGTTTTAATACAAATCTATAATGAATATTTGAAACAGTTTCATTACTCATCTGCTGCAGCAGCTGCACTTTCTTGATCTTTCTTCTCTCCAGCAGGGAGTTGACACACACCGCTGAAGCACTCTGGTTGAATATAATAATTTTATGCAATAGCTCATGACAGGAGGTGGTATATTGCAGGTTTTGTTATGATGTTACTTCATTAAAGATGGCGTGTGACAAAAAAACTCTGCGACCAGTTTTAGTTGACAAAGAAAACATTACGCCTGCTGTTTTCTGAAATATTTCACATTTGAGGCAAATGAACAGGGAAAGCTAAAGGATACAAGCAAACACAAGCGATGCAACAGAGCAGTGCTAACAACGCACCTGAAGGACTGACATGCCAACCTCTATAAAGAAGCATTAAACAAGATGGCCTAGTATATTTTATGCCCTCAATTTTCTTCCTGTGGTATCGGAAATGGTTTTGAATATTGATATTTATTAGTGAAGTATTGAAGTTAGAAATTGTGTCAACACAACTTTCTAATTCTTGTTTTTGTTGTGAAAAAAGTCCTCATATCTGTCACACCGTCAGTCCACCTCCTCACTCAAGACTGAATAGGACTATATGAAACCTTGAAACCTAACTGAATGTTTTACAGGTGATGGCATGAAGATGGCACCTTCTTTGGAAACACAGACAGAAAGACAAAGTAAAGTAAACAAAGTAAAAATCCACATATGTCAGTAAGAATTCTGGATACGTTATTAGAAAGGCGGTGGCCTGTAGGTTCACGAGCTGATTCTTGCAGCAACAGCCCCACAATCACAAATCACACTTTCTAATGGGAAATTCTAATGAGGTGCAGGTATTTAGAATACATCAACCCCAGAATGCAGTGCAATCACTCATTAGATTGAGCACAGCAGTGAAAAAATTTTACACTGCTAACATTAAATCATGGGAATCAACCAATCATCCAAACAACTTTTTAATAGCACCCCCCTTTTTTCCATGAATATTAATTATTCACAGCTATCTATGCATAGCTGAGTGTGGATATTTTTTTTTTATCAGCAACATCTGATGTGCTTTCAAGAAACTCATTTAAATTACTTTTTTGAGCATTTTCCCCTGCAGAGGTTTGCTATATATTCACATTTGGGTGTTAGGGTTAGTAAACTTTCTAAAGCTGGCTTCTCCTGCCTCTTCACTGATGGAGCATTAGGTGCCTCATTTACAACACATCTATATGTTTAGAGTCATATATTTTATTACTTGCCTATGCAGCTTCCTGTTTGACTGATTGCAAGGGCGTCACTTTGTGCTGAAAAGTGGTAGGGACATTTAAGGGCTCAGATTGGGGTTGCAGTGATACACTTGCTCCCGAAATATGAACAAAATAAAGAAGATATTAGAATAAATATTCTCTACTGTGATATATGATTTGGGGGGTCTGGAAGTTTTCCCCCCAGAAGATTTTGAGCATTAAACACTTAATTTCCTGCATTCTGGAGACATTTTCCAGACCAATTTATGGTTAAAATGTCTTTTATATACATAAAGGGAAACACAAAATTCAGTTATAGGTACAAAATATACAAATATTATGTAATATACTGTGGTAATCATCAGCAACTTGTTTTTTTTTAGCTTAAGTTACTTTACTGGACAGTGCACATTTGTTTCTTCTATATTTATTGCATTGCATGTTTCTTATTGTGCAAATAAACCTTTCTCAAAGCATTGTCATTTGTTATTTATAACATTTCTTGTTGCGAGCAATTTTTCAGAACTATTTTAACAAGTACTTTCAAAAAACTGATGGGGACAAAAGCAGCCATTTCAAAAAGTGGTGGGGACATGTCCCCAGCGTCCCCAGTGTAAATGACACCTATGCTGATTGCAAATGGTGACCCCCAGTCCACATTCACCACTTCAACCTTCAGGAAACAACTTCTTAATAATTTGACATTTTCAAATGCAGCTAGACTCAAGTTGTGCTCCAAAACCTACCAAAAGGGTTATTGAGCATTTCTATGCAATAGCTGGCTATCCATCGCTGTTGTTCACAGCATATAACATGCTGTGAGAAATATATTTTTAGCTTTCTTTTCACCGCTCGTGGACGTTCAGTCACAAACTCCATCAAAATTCCATCAAATATCCCGCTGACAGATTTCTTGTCAATCTGAAGCCATAATCCATCACTGCACAGCCTGGGGTGTTATTTTTTGTAAGAGAAATTGCTTCCTTGTTCTTTTCCAAGAAATCTCTGCAGTGGCACTCAGAAAGAAACATTCAGGAAAAGATAGAATTTGCATAAGAATTGATAGCAGTTAACTTTTATATTCTCTCTTTTGTTTTATTTTTTCAATAATAGGTGCATCACCGCAGTTTGGTTTATTTCAAAACGTTTTCAAGGCCCCCGTTATCAAACACATAGGGCTGGGACTTTATAACATCTGATGAACTTGGAATACTATATTGAATTTGCTTATGAAATTCAAATATTTTTAATCCCTTTTTGAATCTAGCTTTTAGATAACCTTTTATAATTATATATATATATATATATATATATATATATATATATATATATATATATATATATATAATTAAATTGTAAAATATAAATAATTCTAAAAATAATATATTTGACGTAGAAGCACTTGGGTTTTGACTGGCAGTCTGCAGCTAGCCTCTTCAACAAGACCCGGGTCCCCTTTTAAAATAAAACAACTGTCTTTACACATGTAAATATTATTTTATTTCATATAACGCACAAACCTGGCACACTGTACATATTTGTTAATCTTTTTTGGTGTATATTTTTATATTTTCAATTTATATTTATTTCCACAATACTCTCTGTTGCAATGCGTCTTTTCCCTGCAAATAGTTGCATTGTTTTTCTCTATTATTTTATTATTCTTATATGACTTGCATTGTCTAATCTATATTTATATTTCTTCATTTATTTATGTCAACTGTATGTTTGTCTACATGTAGCACCTTATCAACAAAGCTTTTCTGATTCTGATTCTGAATTTGTGGCCACAACCTGTAGCTACAACCTGAAAATCACTTGCAGAGAAAATATTAACATTACACGTTCTCATCTCAATGCATCATAACTGATGCTTTCAGACAGCATGACAAAGCATAAATATTTTACGCTAAAAGGTATACCCTTCAGCGTCCAGATGAAACACGACCGTTTGCTACGTCCCAGCAACAAAGGCCTCACGGCCAATGTGCACAGCTGTAGGGTTAGCCGGTCAACATGCATAAAGTCAGTGACTTAGGTTTAGGTACTAAAATTTCTGATGGTTGTGGTAAGGGTAAGGGGCTTCAGGGGGCAGTCAACATTACATTACTTCCGTTCTGTACAAGACGCCTCAGAGCGTCTCATAGAGACGCTGAAGGGTACCTTTGGTGTCAACTAACTACAGCGCTGGTATTGGACTCCCTGAGATGAGAACGGGCTCATAATTCTGCATGTACTAACCTAAGCATGCTACATTACTAAACATGGAAATACTGTGTTAGTACAATAAATATTGTCAGTGGCAAATAAAGGGTTAATACTGATCGATGCAGAAGGAAATCAACAAGGTGACCTGTTTTAGAATAGTCAAACAGTCTGTTCTATCTGTCAGCTACTCACTCTACAGTCCACTATCTTGAGACGTGTCCAACTGTGTTATAAATTAGTGTATTAGTAAATATTATAACATTAAACAAAAAGTATGTTAGTGTACATATATTTACACTTTATTTGGATTGTCTGCATTTTGCATAGTTGGTGTGCATTTTGACATCGCTGGTACGCTGGTACAATCTAAACTATGCAAAAAGCTGGTGACGCCTGTGAGTTCAGTCGTGCACGTTCAGTCCTCAAGTCAAAACAGCAAAAAGCAGCACTGACTAGCCTGCCAAGAGCAAAAAAAGATGAAGCGTTCGACCAATCATAGTGCCAGATTAAATTACCCTGCCTCCACCAAATAATAGAGACTGAAATTAGACAACACAACCTAGGTTGTATCCCTCTCAATCCTCCTCCTCACTCTGGCTGGCTGGTGAGTGAGGACAGTTCTTTTAACTCCCTTTTAAAGGTAAACGCACTAGGGTGGCTAGATGAAGTTAAAATTGTAACCCTGTTCACCAGGCATTTAAATTGGTAACATTAACATGACATTGGTTACAATGGGCATTTTCACACCAAAAGGAACTCAGTTCTAAGAACAGTTAGAGGAACTGGCCCCTTTGTGTTGTGTTTGCAGCTCCCAGCCCAAGAGGAAATTTGAGTGATGTCCCGTTTCTTATCAATATCCCTTGGTATTTCTCTTGAAATAATTTGTTTACATGACATACAACGAAAATTAGATAATGTTAAAGTTAGTTACCAGTCTCCTCTGTCTGCAGTGCTGTGTTCTTCTCTCCTCCTTCAAAATATGAAGTACAGCCAATTATCACGTGTCTTTGCTAATTTTGCTAATCATCTACACACTAAATAGAACGGTCAGCTTTATGGGCTTCAGCTTTCTCGACAGTTTCTCTCCAAAGTAGGTGCACCTTCGCCTACATCGAAGGTGCACGGAGAAGGGAACATGTCTGAAGACGTCCGAACTTCCGGAACACTTCTGTTCTTTATACTACAAGAGTTGCTGGAGTTTTGACCTCTTCAGTTTTGGCTGTCCACTATCTTCTGATGTCACAATGTGTCAGTGGATGGCAGAGGTAAACTAGTTTGCTACAGCTGTCAATAGTGATACCCAGAACACTGTTGTAGTTCTTGAAAAATACTTGAAAAATAAGCTTGGAAATTGGTAAAGTGATTCTTTAATAAAAACAAAGACCTCTTATATTATAATGAAATATGTAGCTCCTGTTTTTAAGTGCGTGTGTGTGTGCGCGTCCGTGCGTGAGGGAAACAAGCAGAGAAAGGCCCAGAAATTGTATTTATTAATTAAAGCTTTATGTTGTTGACTCTTAGGGAGTTGCTGCTTTCACGGGTGATTACTTACCTAAAGGCCTCTGCCAGATATATAAATGAATTTGTAGAATAGAGATGTAGATTTGACTTTTCCCCTTTGCTATAAAGTCTGTAGAGTCATATCAGCAAGCTTTATAAACTTACAATTTTATATTACTGCTGATTTCCCCTCTCTGACAGCAGTGGTAAGTACACAAACCTCACATGGTTTCTTCACTCACACTGAGAATATTCATTTTGTATACAACCGGCTTGTTAAATCTTGGAGGGGGGTTTCAGAACAAAACTGAAAAGGGCATGATAGCGGGAAAAAGGCAATCTGAACCTTCTTAATTGTTTCAATTTAGCACTGTTGAGATATTTCAGGGGGAAAATAGTGGTGTCAGGTAGAGAATACAGCTGTGCTGACCTGACTCTGGCTTGTAGTTATTTTTTCATATTGTAAACTAAAGAGAGAAATACTACTTTAAAAGCTCTAGTAAACTCATCCATAGTAACTTCTATTTCCAATGGCCTAAATGGTCGAATGGTCACAATCAAATTATGGAAAAGATACAAGACATGAAAATGAATGAAATCCACAATCAAAATGGCAAACAGACTGTGTGTTTATTCAATTAGCCATGGATGGGTTTCTGTATATATTTGTGAACCATTAAATTGAACAAATATATAATACACATTCTTAGAATTGAAAAGTTGTAATCAAGGAAACTGACCTACCGGAAAATACAACAACAAACACAAGATCAGATTGTCAAATTTGCCACAGAATTGTAAAGCATTAAATATGGTAACCGTCCTAGCCACACTGTCAAATGAACCCCAAACGAAAAAAATACTGAAAGTGACCATAGCATTGGAATGTCATGGCTATTCAGGAAATCATTTTTAAATATGAACAGTACCCTTGGCTGTACATGTACCCTTTCCTCATGATCACTAAAAACCGCAGGGTCATGGTTCCATCTTCCTTTGCCCTTTTTCAGTCCCACAAGCACAAGAACCTTCCACCATTTAGTGTCACTGCCACCAAAATGATCCATTTGAGTCACATACAAATACAATACAAAAATGACTGCTTGTTGATCTACCATCTCTATATTGCAGGTTTGGTAAGTTTAGGCACAAAAACTGGTGTGGTATAAAAAACCATGTTGGCTGTCAGTAGGTAACAGGAAACAAAAAGCTTTCTCTTATATCAAAATCACAAGTTTTGTTGATCCAGTCAGCCAGACAGGCCTGGTGGCCATAGCAACAATGTGACACTACTTTCATCTTTGTTACTCTCAGACCACAGTCAAAATTCACATGACCAGTAGAGGTGGTTACACATAATCATTTTATTTGACCGAACATGAAATACTGTCCTTTTTCACATGCTCTTGGTTTTGGAGGGCCCCTAAAAAAAGACAGAGTCGCTCCCGAAGCACTTCAATTTACACTCAAGCCCCGGGTTCCCAGCAGCCATAATTTGGAACGTTTTGTGTGTCATCCTGTGAGCGTCATTTAATCTTTTCATAAAAATAAAATGTTTTTATAGATTCGTAATTTGAAGATGCCGTTAAAATAGATTTTTTTTTTTGTGAAAGGAGGGTTTTTCTCTCTTGCAATTACTGAATTTCTTTTAGCTCTTTCCTGCTCTCCAAACTTCCACTGTAACTTTTCACATGGGAAGTAACACACCGCTGCGGGGTCGCTCTGCACTTCTCATGTGAACAAACAAAGCGCTCTGGACAAGGCAAGCGCTCTGCAAGTAAACGGAAGGTGCTATATAGATAGTAACCACGGCAACGTGTTCTGTGTGCTACTGTGTTCCTTCATATATTCATATAGTATATACATCATTCATATACATATAGCTGATAAGTCTAGTCATGCAAACGCCCTACTGTTAACTGTTCAGTGAACACTTGTATTTCAGGGAAGTCACAGATGGCAAGAATCAGTCTCTCATCCATGATCTTCTTGTGCTGAGAATCGCGTACAGAAAGTCAATTCTACGTGATACGCAGGTATACGCCGTATACGCACTAGAATTAGTCAAAGACTTCCGTATACCCACTTAAAATAGCGAGATGATACGTAACAACGTTGTTTTCTGGCATAACTTTCACACGTTCATTCAGAAATTCACCCCATTTGTGTTGCGAAGCTCTGAACTGACGTTTGCGGTTTCCGTGGCCTGTGACCGGGATCTGACGGCAGCTACCAAACAAGCAAACTCAAACGACACTCTTTTAGTGTTTTCGTAAGCCTGCAGCTAAAGCTGCCGTTGCCCCGGGTGACCCTGTAGCTGCAGCAGATGACACGAACGTTAAAGTTACTGAAACCCAGAAAACAAGCCAGATGAGGCTGATGTTATCGTAACGTTACCCGGTGAGTGAAAAGAGCATATAGGCTTATGTTATCATTAACGCTATCAGTAACGGAATTATAACAGCATTGTTGGTCTATCGGTTTGAATCTAGAACTAGTTAACCAACATTAATGTGGTGGATCAATGAATGCGGGATACTGTGTGTGTGTGTATGTGTGTGTGCGTGTTTGTGTGTGTGTACAGTAGTAGCAGTGCCTGGATGCTTGCTCATGCATTTAAGCTGATACAGTATATAACCTACGTTTGACAATGGTTTTTGGAAGATAAGTGAGCTTCAGAGGATGTGGACCCCTTTTTCGTGTCCTCAGTGCTAATATTCTGTAATGAATGAGTTTTGGTGATAGAACTGCACACAGGCCTGTGTTCATTGTTATTACTACTGAAAAGAAAAGCCTCAGTTTTCCATTATTGTTAATAATAGTTGCAACTTGCACTGTGAAATGTGCATTGAAAATTTATAAATAACAAAACCAGATTCATATAACATCTAAGTCTAAATGTAGGTGACTTAGATGGTGATTAACACTAAACATTAAACATTTCCACCATAAATTGGTGCAGAAAATGTCTCCAGAATGCAGGAAATGAAATGTTTAATGCTCAAAATCTTCTGGGGGAGGTCCCCCAGACCCCCCATTCATGTACTCATCAATGAATATTTTTAAAAATACTATTAAAATATCTTCTAGTCTTGATCTCGTGACCCCAATAATAGTGTTTTGTCACAACTCTAATGTGAGCCCTAAAATGTCCCCACCACGTTTGAACACAAATTGACGCCGTTTCCCACCTGTCAATGTCATTGGCTGTTAATGTCTTTGCGTTGTTGATAACACACAGCCTAAGCATGTCTTCAGAATGCTCTCTATTACATGTACATGCATACTATTAGTGAGGGTAGTGGTGCTTATGGGGCGTCACGCTGGGGCCGGGGAGTATGAGGCTGGGAGGGAAAAATCACAGTATACTCACTAGAAAAAACTAGACTACACCACTGGCGGGCGTGTGCGTGAGACGAGCACGGCCGCGACAGTTTCACGCAATGCCCACGCCTCCCTTCCTACACGCTCGCCTCTCATTGAAAATGAATTACGATGCGCGTAAATGGCTTCCCGTGTGAAAAGCCCTTTACAATGATTTCTGCTAGGTGTCAAGACTTGTTTCATTCCCAAATCAACATCAGCATATCTAACCAAACAGGTTTAACACTGACATCATTTCATCCTACATCGCAGCTCTCTGTCAAAATGTTTGCACTGTTCTGGTTTTAAATTGCAACGTTTAAGTCCTAACTGACACTGAGTCTCCACTTACCTGGATTACAGCATGTAGCTAAGTGGCTGGTGAGCTTGCATAACATTGACCCTTGTTATTCAAACCTGCTCTCCCATTTATTTGTGTATATTTGTTTTAGTTTAACCAGGATGCGCTTCATAAGCTCCCAGTGCTCCATGAGTCAACATTGGTGATTGTTGAGGGGTTTAAACAACCCTCTAAGCAATTTGTTGCCTGAGATGAATTAATCTAATGAATTGGCTTGAGTCAATTAGATCGAAGGCTGCAATTCGTTGTCTTTCTTATTTGGTATGGTGTGCTAAGTGCACACCTTGTCAGGCGATACCGTTAAACCCCCCACCCTCAGGGGAGAAGCAGGAAATAAATAAAATCTAGAGCTCCCTCTACATCTCTGCCTGCTCTTTGTCTCAAGCGTCATAACTGCTGTTTGATATGGTGGTGTGGTGTTTGTGTGCATCTGAGCGAGGAGCTGGTGCACCGTTGTTATGGTGATTGATGATAATGCGTGGCGCACCGGGGTGAGGACCGAGGGATGATACCAGTTAGTGGCAATATTGCTGCAGTCAGAAGGGCAGAGTGATGGTCATTAGCAGAGACATTTATCTACAGACACACACACACACACACACACACACACACACACACACACACACACACACACACACACACACACACACACCTACACTGGAGCTGAGCCTTTAAAGCAAACGAACATCATTCACTTGTACATGATATACACGTTACATGGCAGATAGGTCTATCCATGCTGACAGGTCTATCCATCTGACTCATTTACATTCACTTACATGACCTTTAAGGCTTCCCTCAGACACTGATCACTAAGAGGAAGGAGATGGGACCCTCGCAGCAGATTAGCTGTACCATCCCGTCCATTTCTCTACATTTATCCCAGAACAATAAAGGTTAGTCTAACCACGATACAGGAAGGAAAGGGCTCATCCATGTTGCCTCAAAAATGAAGTGTTTCTTGGGAATCTACTTTCTCAGTCATTATATGGATTCACAGCCCCATGCCTCCCCCCCATCCCCATCCCTTTTTTTTTAATAGTGTGTGCCTGTGACATAACATATGGATGAGGTTAGACATAGGAGTGGAGGAGGATCCACTGTAGGATCTGTAAAAAGGTTGCCTGTTACAGCAGTGAAGTGGAAAAACCCTGCCTGCCTCCGCAGACTCTGAAGAGTAGCACACAGTGTGTCTGTAATATCAATGAGTGTACTTGTATCACTATGGGGACACAGTGTCTTAATAAAGATAAATAGAAGGTCAATTTTCAAAACAGACAGAATGCTGCTACTTTTTAATAGAGAGGATGACTAATCATAGCTAATACCTAAATATTTTTGGGGAAGTGAATTTAATTGAAAATGGTCATAAGTGACTAATTACTATATCCTCACCTGAGGTTAGGACAACCAACACTAGCATTGTACCATTCTCATTCCCTGTATTTCCTCACTGTACAATCCAGAATAGAATTTAAAACTTTTCTCCTCACCTGCAAAGTCCTAAATGGTCAGGCAGCAACATATCTTAAAGAGCTTATAGTACACCACTAGAACACTGTGCTCCCAGAATGCAGGGTTACTTGTGGTTTCAGGAGACTCCAAAAGTTGAATGGGAGCCAGAGCCTTCAGCCAGCAAGCTCCTCTCCTGTGATTGTGGAATGAGCACCACAGGGCCGTGCAGAGACCTTTGGAAAGGCAGGGACTCAAAGTATAAAAGGGGCACATGGAACAAGGATTTAAATAGGGCTGTTCTCAAAATATATTGTTATGTATTCCTTGCTGATATGCGTATACTGATGCTTCTTTATGGATACAGCAGCAAATGCTGTGACAGTTTTGAAAAAGAAACACAGGGAATACCCAGATCTAGCTTTAAAACACTGTGGGCTGACTTAAAGGAGAACGGGCAATTTTTAAGTTAATCTTGATCGTTATACCTTTGTGAGTACTGTCTATAGGGAAAAAAACCCGAACCAGATTGGTGCTTGCAACACGGAACTGCTACAGCTAATGCCCAGAGCTACCACCTAGCTAAAACGGCAATTAAAATGTCTGTCCAACATGAACAGGGCTCTTACATGACAACAAGATGTGTTTAGCAACTTAGCCATTGTTTAAATTCACCTAAATAGTGTTTTAGACGGCTAGCTGTAGTCTCGCGCTGAAGTCCCGTGGGAACTCCGTTCGTTGTTGCCGGAAAAAAGTAAACAGCATCGGAGTTGCTCACAAGTGAAGAAGAAATGGTTCGCCTTTGTGCCGTTCCGAATTGTGGCAACAGAATGCAAAAATCCAATGCTATTTATTTTACATTGACACTAACATTATTATACGTATTTCCAGTTATTGAGTTTATATAGTAGGTTTGCTGTAAACACAGTTAAAATGTAAGCTAAATATATTCCAATACTGTTCTAAACGATCATTTTAAGGAATGGCTGATAAGTAGGCTATAAGTCGGAGGAATAAGTATCAGAACCAATGTTAGAATTATTTTAAGGGATACTACGTTTTGTACGTAACTGTAATAATCCTAGTTCAAGTGAAAAGTTTTTAGTCAAATTACATAAAAAAGATCAGAACTCGACGCCCGTGAAACTTTTCTCCCTCAAACAACGAAGTGAACCGAGCACCTTTGTTTTTCTGTGTGTAGAAGTAACGTTAGCCGTCAGCTCAGTGTTAGCTGGCAGCTAACATTACTTCTACAGGCGACACACAGCAATATACAACAACTGTGCTGCTCTCTGCATCTTTCTTGTAAAATACAACCAACAATCCACAACAAGCACCTGTCCTGTAGGCAGTGCTGCTGCTGAATCACTAACGGTGTCTGAACTGGAGGGCTCATCACGGATGAGGTCATCAGGTGAAAGGCGATAATGTGGGTCAATTTATATACTGCGAAATCATTGTTCATTCATTTTATTAATAGTTTCATTGGGCAGGGCTTCACAAAAGTTATGTTAGTTACAAAGTTAAAAATTAGTTAATTAGTTAAATTTTTCATTGACAAAAGGGTGCTTTGGGTATCAAAGGGCAAAAGGGCAGGTGCTCAAGCACCCATCACACCCCCCTCTATATGCCTATGGAGCACCAGAACCAGAACCAGGCGAGCGGGCAACGCAAGGCTCAGCAGACCAGTGTTGCCAACTTAGCGACTTTGTCGCTATTTTTAGCAACTTTTCAGACCCCTTTAGCGACATTTTTTCAAAAAAGCGACTAGCGACAAATCTAGCGACTTTTTGGACAAACCTTAGCAACTTTCAAAATTCCAAATATCGCCAGTACAGCAAGTGTGAGGTCTTACTTCCCCGCTGCGTCTGTTCAGTCAGTGAGCGGCTGAGAGGAGCAGCACATTCCGTTGACTGCACGCCAGCGAACATAGACATGAATGAGCTGCGCATGTGCACGCTGTGTTAGAAGGAACCAATCACTGATCACATAGCAGCTGTCTTCTCCTTTGTTTTAATTCAAAACATTTAATTTGACCGTTTTTTCTTGGCATGCGCGCTTATATTCACTACTGATCAGAGTTTTAGTTCATTCCGGTTCGGTTTCTGAACTCTCCGACTTCAGATCGCATATTTACTGGACATTCGGCTATATACTTATATAAAAACAGTAGGGAGATAACCATTATTATAAACTGAAGTAGGCTACAGTACCGACAAATTAGGCAGAATGCAAATACAACGCGATGACGTCATTAATATGCTAATGACGCATGACGTCATCTGGCGACATTTAGCTACTTTTCGGCAGGCTTTAGCTACTTTCCATTGAAAATAGTTGGCAACACTGCAGCAGACTTCCAGTAATCACGGCCGGACCGGGACCAAACACAGCCTCTAAGACCAACGGACGTCATTTTGGTGACAGGGAATACGGTGATTTTGTGGATATATTTTCGAATAACACTACTAATATACAGAGAATCATGTTGATCATTACTGATGTGTGAAAAAATCAAGTTTAGCCAACATATAGGTTGTGTGATCAGAAGTGCAGGGTTTTTGCCTGCGAGGAATTCTCTCTTCTTGTTCCACACATAGATGTTATCATATTGCATTCCTGTGAGGAACGCCCCCTGCCAGTCCCACATACATAAGTTCTCCCATATTAAATATAAAATGATGGAAAGCACACTTATGTTTGTTACAGTACCCCCGACTGTAACAAGCAAAGACAGCATAGATCTGATGTCTGTCATTTTATCTTTGGCTTCAGCAAGCCCAATTGGCAGTAATGTGATTGCTGATGCAATAAAAATTGTATTTTAAAATAGTCTGATACTGGGAAAAGGCACCATTAGCTAGGGTAGTTGAGTAGGCAAAATGTGTCAGATGTCAAGGAATTGGCCCACACATAAATGAGAAGTGGCCACATGTAGAGAAGAAGATGAAATATACAGTAAAATGAATGTGTAATGAGGCTTGATTAGTTGTTCCTGGGAGCAGCTCAGACTCACATGTACCCTATATTGGATTTTCAGTGAACTTTCATTGCATGGATTCAATTGTTTTATTTAAGTGTTTGACAGGACCTGCAGAATATCAAGCCAATATCAAGAATTCTCAGCCAGAATATCAACCTCAGTGAATTAAGAGTTTATTTTGACCAAACCAGAGATGGTGATTGTTATAACAGTGGAAAGACTTACCACAATGATTTTGGTGAGTTTCATTTTGTTTCTGTTGAGTTGAATGAAACATGTTTTACAGTGAGTTAACAAGGCAACTAGTCTGGTGAAAGAGAGAAGCTTTAATTCAGATGGCAAAACATATTTTTCAGCTTGATAAGTAAAACAGGTGTACTTATTTCCTTTTTTGACATTTTGTGATTACACTTTGTTTATTAGTCTGAAAAAAATGAAGGGCTTGTATGACGTAGCAAAATCGCTGCTCGCACACATCTCCGAGCTGAAACTATGGGGGGAAGGCCTGAGCTATACTATCACCATACCATCAACTTCTTCACATAGTTAATTTGTTTAATATTTTAAAGCAAAAGATTCTGGTAAAATCTTAGACATTCTAATGTTAACGTCTTTTCTTGCAGAATGTACATCCTTGTGTGGTTACTGTTTATACTAACTATTCTTCCATACATGGTATAAGGTAGCAGAAACATAATTTATATTTTTGGATTTATTTAGCTACAGTGAGCATGTATAGAGCATGTATATGAATTGAATTGAATATAGTATCTGAAGCAACACCAATAGCTTTCTAAAATGATATTTTCAGTAAAGTATTTGGGTTTACTGGTTGCTCAATGTCCTATTCTGGAACTGGATCCAAATATGGACAAATACTTGACTTATTTTTGTCAGGGGGCAAAAACTTGCTCTGCACAGTAGACAAATAGTATGTTGTTTGACATAGTTTTGGTTTTTAAGTTTTGTGATATTTTGTTTTGCAAGTGTCCTTCCTAGTATGTGCTGTGCTTGTGCCTGTCCTAATGTGTTTCACCTGTGTTTCATGCTGTTTGTGGCTTTAAATTTTAACAATCACCCCATGAAACTGACTGGTAAAATAAACACTCTGTGATTGAGTACCACACTCTGCATATGGATGTTGGACTTCCTCACAAATAGATGGTTTGGATGGGCGGCCACACCTCCTTCACTCTAGTTCTCCCCGGGGCTGTGTGCCTAAGCTACTCTGTGATCCTTTTCTGTTTTGCATAACATTAGCCTCATTGCTTGCCCTTTGAACCCTGTAGGCGGCCATTTTGAAGCTGACAAAAACCTGCATGGAGGCATTCATGTAGGCCCAAACATGACTTAAAGACCCTGTGACATCCCGTCACACATGAGAGATGTAACTGTATTGGGTATAAGCTGCCTGAAATCTTTCTGCCCCTACTCTACTTCACTAAACCACACTTATGCTGCATAATCATGTGCAGTAGACGCTGATGCCGACAGGAAGTAGTCATGTAGTAGTGTTACATAGGATCCAAATGGGCTTCACTGCTCTCCACTCAAACCCCTGCGGGTTTTCTTCGTCCAGTTATATACTGTCTATTGTGAAATCACATGGTGGAATTGGGTAGACTTGAAAACATCTACATCCACCTTCTTTTGAGATCACATGTAAAAGGCATTGTCTGTAAGTATAGTTCCCATAAGATATCTATATTTCCATTGATTAGGCCGTACTTATTTGTGTCATATACTTTTAATTGCCCGCCATTAACCTGTCCTGCTGATATTATGTAGCCATGAAGCCTATTTATAAGAAATCATTTGTGTGGATTATAATACATAATGGAAATCCATATTAATAAGACTATGCATAGATATCATTTTTTATTTCCTTTTTTTATTTATTATGATGTAGAGTAAATCCAACATTCACTAACAACAGTGCGTTATCTATCTAGTTAAGGAAAGGGACTTCTTGACAGAGTCAAAGGCATTCTACTGCCCCCCAGTGGCCAACAATAAATTAATAGTATTGACCTTTCTAAACTTCTAAATAAAAAATGAAGTCAAATTTAGTACTTAGATACTAGCCTCTTGTAGAAAAAAACCCCCAGTTGAATAGTTGTTTTTAAATTATAGTAAGTATTTTTGGAGACATGTTATCTAACCACCATTGGTGACACAACTTTTTTTCCCCAGGTCATAAAGGAAACCCAGTAGAGCTCAGGCACATCCTTCAGAAAACTAAAATCTTACAATGCTTACAAAAGCCTTGCTTATTTAACTAATGTCTGCAGCCTGTAGATGAACATCAATCAATCAAATTCATGACACCAGTTTATGGTACCCAAACCAAACAACAACTTTTGTAGTCAAAGGTCACCAAGTATTGTAGAGCAAAGCTGTATACAACAGCAGGCCCAAACAAAAACACAAACTCACACAACGTTGAAGCAGAACCAAAGACACTATTATAAAATACAGTCTGCATTATCATCTCTAATTCCATATTCTTATAATTTCTAGTTTTAAGGTTCTATTTCCTGTTTTAGCAAACCTTTCATGTTGCTCATGTTGACTGTGAATGCAATATGATCTGCATTGCCTAGTCACATATTGTTGGGTTACTGGGAATTGTTTAGTCTCTGTAAATAATATTAAACATAGTACAGTCAAGACTTGCTCTATATGAAAAGTGCAATGAGATTACTGAGAAACACTGTTATGAACTCGGGCTATATAAATAAAATTGAAACTGAATACATTTGAAATAAAAAAGGTGAAACTCCTAAATTCCAGAGTGAAAACAAATGCCATGCTTATTGCAAAAAGACTTCACAGAAAATCACAGTAATCAAGTCTTTACTATATAAACTCACAGTAACCTATTGTGCACTGTAGAAATTCACAGCAACTGATAATGTCGAAAAGAAAATCACAGTAACCACCAATGCGCTGTAGAAAATCACAGAACTGTCACAAAGGAAGGCTTTAGTGGATGAATATATGAAAGTACAAGAAACACACGCATGTATACGATACTGTATGTGTGTACATATGCTTTCAGGAATCCGCGTCTGTCTCACTGTGAGATCACCAGCAGCAACAGCACCCCTGCCACGGTGTCTTAGCTGCGGTGTGTTGGAAGCGGCTGTTGGTGCGGTGGTGCATCTCAGCACTCTGCTGCTCTTGCTGTGAGGCTGCTTTCACTGTGATGAACAGCTGATGACACAGCAGTCGAGAGGCTGGGAAGAGCACGGAGGAGCTGGTGGCGGGGGGACAGAAGAGCGGTGGCTTATGGTGGCATATGATGAATAGGCTGGGCAACAGAGATCAGAAGAAGAAGTAGGGTATGAATACATATTTGTGTGTGTGTGTGTGTGTGTGTGTGTGTGTGTGTTGGAGGAGGTGTTTGGCACAGATGGAGGCAAAGAATGACTTAGGATTGTGGCTTATCAGGAGAGCAGAAGCAAACAGTTGTTGCTAATGAATTTTTATACACTCAAGAATAAAGTCTGGAAGACATTCGTTTTTCTTTTTGCTCATGTCGTAGTAGAAATTCTTGGGGGAAATGGAAGGATCTTTTTCTCATCCCACATTTAGATTTATGGATGGATTAATGGAATTATTGTCAAAGAAGATTTAATAAAAAAAGATGAAATCGTTATAAAAAAGATGTTTTTTTGTGCAACATCTGCCATTTTTTAGCCATATCAGGACAGCAATTGTGTCTCTCTATTATGTTTTGTTTTCCTCCTCACTATCAAAGTAGTACAGAGGACCATTACATCAGTCTTGAGAAACAGAATAAATATGCATATTAAATTATTGGTCATTTCACCAGAGCAACCCAGTCTCACCCAATTCTGTATAAATAACACTTTTTTACATAATGAAAATACGTGTTCTAATTAGGGGTGACCCCCAATAGTCGAAGATTAGATGCTTACATAAGAGGAGCCTTATTCAACTGCCATTTACACCATCAAATCTTTGTGAGGAGTATTCCATTTTTGCTATACGGGGGTGCTCATTTTCTGATTTTATAACAAACTATAGTTTTTCTCCCAAACAGTTAATAAACAGCTTATTATGATATACATTTCAACATGTAATGCTGTGAATAAAAATGTCAAAACACAGAAGGCTTTCATAAATCTTTTTTAATGTGCTTGGATTAATCCAAATTTGTAATTGATACCCTTGAGGAAGGGGGCGTCAGTGTGCATGCGTGGAGTAGTGTGAGTGTGGTAGAAGCATAGGAGTACCAGCTGTGCTGGTGTTGTGCTGATTTGAGCTGATTTGAACCTCGCAGGACGTTCGAATCATGTAAATCCTTAGTCTGGGACACCACAAGTTCTAATATAGCCTATACTTTTATATTGTCATATGTACAGTCTTTGTACTGTAAAAATAATTCATTGTAGTAATGACATTGAATGACATGAATTGAGGTTCACTGACATACCAAGTTGAAAGCCACATACAGTGCTGGAAGCGAGCCAGTACTCAGTACTCTATTTTACTCTTTCTCTTGCGCATCGGTACTTCTCACAAGCTGCTGGTACTCTCTTCTGCCCTCTACATATAAGGTTCTCTGGGTGATTCATTATGGTAAGTAAATAAACTGCATTGCTCTGAGATCATGATGCTCATCTGCTTGCTTTCTCATTCATCTACCTTTCTGAGACATTGATAAGAGCTGTCAAAAAAATGCATTGATATGCTACTGGTTGCTACTGTTCACCCCATCAAGTTGACTTCTTGTACAAACAAGTGTAATTAAACTTTTCTAATATGCCTTCTTGATTCTGTGTTGTGCCGGATGGACAATAATATGAGTTTTCATACTCAACATAACTTTCTTTTTTTTACTTATTAATATTTTTATGTACGGTTAACCTGCTCTGAGCAGGTTATGTTCCATTAACTCTATGAAAACCCTGCCTACTGACCAATCAGCTTGCTGGAAAATGACATCACCATCTGTCGGAAATCCCACAGACTGTTTCAGCCAATAGGCTGCTTTATGTTTGCAGCAGTGATGTAGAGAAACTCTTGACTATGGTGATCCTACAGAGACTGATTAAAAGCCTCAGGCTAATGTTGCCTACAGGTTTTTACAGTACAGCAGGATCAGCCTACTTACTGCCTTTAAATGTCTTTAAGATTTTTTATTTGCTCCCAGTCCGTTTCACACAGCCTGACGCAGCTTTTAAAATAAATGGATTTTATTTGTCTTATGTGAGGCTGAATATTATGAGCAGTTTGGTTTTGAAATACTAAATTTTAATATGAACATAGTCGGTTTATTTAGGTTAGTAGAGCTCTTTCTAATGTTCCGTCCCACATTTTGCGATGTGGGCTCAAAAGGTGGGACGGTGAGTTTTCAGCAGTCTAAATGTTCAGATTCAGTCTTTCAAACATTATTTGAGCTCATTTTATGGCGTGAAGGGATTTTTCCGTTTCACTGCTTTATTAAGTTAATTTAGAACAATGTTTTGAACACTTTGAGTGTGTTAAATAAATTAATCTCATTTTTGAAGTGGCGACAAGTTTTTTTTTAAAGTGAGGGAGAACGGCCGAGTCTTTTAATGTGGAAACGCCGACACACAGCCGAGCTGAAAGAAAAAGGCTGATATTTTCTGCAGCTCATAAGAACACTTTATCAAGGTATTATTATAGACTACGCCTGTTCATTTAGACATTCACACTGTCAGCGATTTTCTGTCTCCCTGCATGTGTCAGTTTAATCCTCGATTGTAAAATATGACGCTCTGCTGACAGTGGACCTGTTCATGTCTCTTTGGTCATCTGCTGCTAACTCCGCCTCTTTTATGTGAATGCGCTCCCGGCTGGATCAGGAAACCCTGGGTTAATTTACCAAGTTGATAACCAGCTTATCCCAACTGCGATTGTTAGGATTAGTGAAGCCAGATAACGAAAACATATCCTGGGTTTGTTGAACTCGCTTCATGGTGCAGGCCAGGTATATGTGTTTGTGTGTGTGATGTGTGTGAGTGAGTAAGAGGGAGATGGTGGAGGAGTGTTTGTGTGTGTGTAGCTTAATTTGTAATATTATTTTAAATAATTTATTTAATCCACAACTACCTTTATTTTTTTCAAAAAATACAGCAAAAAAGTGTCAGACACTCAGTGCGTGAAGTCAAAAAAACTGGGTAAGAGCCAGCTGACAATGACTGAGGGAGAGACAGAGAGACAGCTGTTGTCTTCTCAGTGTTGTGTGTGAGTGAGCAGAGCTGGACACAGCAACACAATAAATCTTTATGTGTGTAGGGGAGGCTGTGACTAGCCTATCACAGAACGCAGACACAGTCAGCTACCCAATGAGGATTTTTATTCAATCCGAGCACAGATATTGACTCATAGGCCTATCACTCGTATAATACTCGTACTCGTCAAAAGTGCTTTATCCGTACCGGATACTCGTTTCAGCCGAGTATCCGGCTCAACTCTAATAGATGGAGACCACAGACTGTGGTGGTTTGAGTCGAGGGCAGGCGGTAAGATTGGCGTTTCGCACTTTGGCAGCTGTCCATTGCGCTGATCAAAGGCTGCAGGTTTGCAATAGTGTTGAGTCACAGTGTGTCTGTACACCCGTGTGTACGTGACTGTGCTTTTTTGGGCAGGGGCCACAAGAAAAAGATTTGTACCAGGGCCAATCACAATTATGTTACGCTGCTGGCTGTAAGAGATTTTCTCCTATAAAAAACATTGCCTGACCCACAAGAGGGAAAATCTTTCATACTGATTGAACACATCTTTAGTAAAGCGGAGGGTCCAAAGAAAATAGTAATGTTTACTCCCCCCAGCCCAAAAACCCCTACCAAATTATTTTTGTACAGTTTCTGAGAAATGTACTACACCAACCCAAAAGCCTCCTCTTTACTATCTTTCTACATAAACTATGGGTCAGTGACTAAAGGATCTCATCTTGCTAAACTGTGATACAAGAACCAGAAAGAGTGGTAATAATGTAAGCTTTAAATTGGATTTTTAAAAATGTGGGTACTGAAAACAAATAACTTGAATACGGCCTGCATTGTGAAGAGATATTGGAAAGTGTCAATCTGCACATGGATGGAGAGGAAAATCTTCTCCTCTGCCAGCCTCCCTTAGGGGGTGTGTGTGTGTGTCTTCTCCCCGAAGTGAGTAATAATGATGGTGATTACCATAAAAGAGACTAAACCTGTCTCTGACTGATATGACAATACCAACATGGAAAGGCCAGCCGCCATGTTGCTCATTTCACCAAAATGATAAAGTCTACAAATATGAATGTTTTTCTATATTATTTTCTTTCTATCACATTTAGGCTCAGGCGCAGAGTGCCTGGGGCAAGTTTGTATTTTGATAAGGGTGGCGGGAAATTCAATTTTGTGTGTGCATTTGTGTGTGTGAACAGGGGAAGGTATTATTGTGTGTTTGTGTGTGTGTGTGTGTGTGTGAGATCAATATTCAGTTTTTGAGAGTTTAAGGGTCAAGTTACAGAGAAATACTTTTCATATGGACCTTTGGAGCTCAACCCAGCAACTGAGCTGCATTGATTACCGGCATGATTTCTCAGTGAGGCATTTTGTTAATGTCACATACAGTGCATTGTACTGAATCAACAATTATGCCACCTTTGTTTTTGCAATTTTTCAGACTCCCTTTGTTTTACCTTTCTCTAATTTTCTGTATTTTTAAATCCCTGTCTAATGCAATCTTGTATAGCTTATTTGCATCATCAGTTATTTTCTGAAATTGAATGCCGTTTGGGTTACATTTTTTTCAATTAATTTATTTAAAGTGCTTTAGTCAAAGATACTCAAGGACAAATTAAATAAAAACCCAGAAAACTATAACAAAAACACATTGCCTGTACCCTTTTTAATCAACATAAAGAGGACATGTTTATGAGAGTGTATCTGCAACAGGGTTGGGCTGATAGACGATGCCATCGTTCATCGGCTATGGCTGACAGATGGGCGATGGTTGAACAGGCATCGTGACGGTAAACTAAAAAAATCTACATTTTTCACATTAAACCAGCAAGTTTTGATCACCAGGAACATAATTATTATAAATTTTTAAATATGCTTCGGACCTTCCTCAGAATCATCTTCTCCCCACTCTCAGATACACAAGAAGCATACACCTCAGGTAAACACGGCGGCCCTTCTTGTCTTTTTCCTGTAATATCTGCTCATGACATCTTTATTTTGATTAACATTTTCATGGTTATGTTTAGGTTGCTTGAAGCACTTTGTTAAGGTCAGGGAAAGATTGCGCTCTTGCTTTCCAACATTTTGGGAAATTCGCTTTTTGGCTTTCTTTTGAGAGTTTGATGTGTACGGTTTTCCATGTCTGTATGTCATGTGCATAGCTGGAACTAGGACGTGATTAGCCTTATCTTAGCATATAGACTGGAAGCAGCCTACCACTACCTCTAAAGCTCACTAATTGACAGGTTGTATCTTGTTTGTTAATTCTGTATACAAACAGAAATTAAAAAAGCATAATTTTTTACATTGAGTCAGTTACACAGACTCTCTCCCTCCATAGTCTCTTGTTGAAATTAGACCTGATTTGCCAATGCTGAACAAATAAAATATGGTATCTATTGAATGTTATTATATATAATAATAACCTTATTGTGTAATTATTCATTATATTACATTAAAGTATGACCACGACACAGAGCTCTCTGGCATAAACAAAAGGTGGAGGAGTCTATTTTTACATTAACAGTGGCTGGTGTACATCAAAACGATGCCACTTCTGTCTGGAGAGGGTTCACACAGATCACAAACTACAAACCCAAGACATCCTCTAGCACCTGGACTCCCCTGGAACCTACTCCAGGATCCTGTTTGTGGATTTTAGCTTTGCTTTCGACTTTCATGCTGCAGGACAAGCTCTCCCAGCTGAATGTGTATCACAGACTTCCTGACGGACAGGAAGCAGCACATGAAGCTGGGAAAACATTTCTCTTACTCCAGGACAAAGTCAACGATGGTCCACTTCTACACCGCCATCATCGAGTCCATCCTCATCTCCTCCATCACCATCTGGTATGCTGCTGCCACTGCAAGGGACAAAGGCAGGCTGCAGCGTAGAGAAGCTGATTGGCCCGAGATCTTACATCTCTTCAGGACCTGTACGCCTCCAGGACTCTGTATATCTTTGCGCATGTACTGTAAATATTATTTCATTTCATAGTATTGCACATATTTGTTGTTTGTTATTAAGTGTTAATCGTTATTCTTCTATATTTTATATTTTGTCAATTCCATATTTCTATATTTCTACATTTATTTATGTCAACCTTAGGTTTGTCTTATCTCCAAAGCAAATTCCTCGTACGTGTAAAAACTACTTGGAAATAAAGCATTTTCTGATTCAGATTTTTTTATTTTATGCTACCATATTTTAATATAGGCCTACACTTAATTACATGTTGTGTGTGTAGCATGAAGGAACTACAAATTTTATTTCATTATGCAGCTTTGTGTGGTATAATGACTAATAATCAACCTTGTACCTCAGACAATCAGCGTACTCACCGCTTTGAAATGTGTTTTATTTTTATTTTTTAGTCCGTTTCACACAGCCTGTCACAGAGGCTGAATATTATCAGCATAGGCCCATAGTTTGGGGGAGTTGTCAGTCAGTAGCCTAAATGTTGAGATTCAGTCGTTCGGCCACTTTTTGAGCATTTTATGGCATGTTTTGTTTCTTTTGTAAGTTAATTTAGAACAATGTTTGGAACATGTATGTTAAATAAATGAATCAGATTTTTGAAGTTACAAGAAGTTCTTATAAGTTATTTGGAAAGACCACTTTCTTATTAATTACTTATGAATAAGGCTAAAATTGTCTCATACACCAGAAGAACACATCAAATCAACACATTCATATTATAGGCTTCGCCCTTCACGCTGTGACGGTGATTTTCGGTCTTCCTGCATGTGTCAGCTGCTGTGTCTATTTGTCTACTATTATAGTTTACTCTTCGTTTGTAAAACTTGTTGCTCTGTTGCCAGTAGACTTGTCCATATTTGAGGTTGGTCATCTGCTGCTAACACCGCCTCTTTTATGTGAACACGCTCATGGCTGGAAAGGGAAACCCTGGGTTGACATACTGAGATGATAAGCAGTTTTGTGTGACCTCTTATCCCGATCGCGATTATTAGAGTTAGTGAAGCCAGATAACAAAAAGAGATCCTGAGTATGTTGAACTTGCTTCGCGGTAAAGACCGTAGATGGCAAGTGCCCTTTGTTGTCACACAGTGAGTGGGCAATGTGGATAATGAGGTTGTGTGACGGGAGCACAAATTTACCACCTCAACCATATGAAAGCATTGACAGAGGCAGGACCTGTTTCTCTGGTGACTATGGTAAAGGAGAGGGATGAGTTCGGGCTTGAGATGCCAAAATCCATAAATCCTGACTCTCTCCTTTGTGATGACCGTCCCACATCGACCCAGACAGCAGATGTTGCTAAGTTGCAGCTGCGTTTTGCTGATGTGTTCTCCCACCTGCCAGGACACACAAATCTCATACAACACCATATTGAAACTCGCTCAGGCGTTACTTGTACACAAAAGAAAAGTAGTACAGGGAGAACTGAAGGCCATGTTGGAGAAGTAAAGGAAGAGTAGTCCAAAGGGCCTGGTATAGTCGCGTCTTTCTTGTGGTCAAGAAGGTGCATGATGTCTAAGTATAACTGCATACAAAATCATGTTATATAATATTCTGGTGTAGACTGTAACTATACTATAGTACTATAATTTGTTGACATTGCTGTTACTAATCACACCACTGTTACACTTTGTTTGAGATGATATTGCACTATACACCAGTTCATGTACAACTGCAGTTGTGGGTACCATATGTGTGCTGCTATTGCCTGTAAATTTGAGGTTTGATTTAATTGCTAATTTATTTTTTATTTTTGTTTTATATAATGTACTTATACAATACTTAATAATTTATCTATTTTAAGTGTCTTCGTTTATCTGTACTTTTATCTGTAACACCCAAATGTCCCATCTGGGGAATCAATGAATGAACACTTAGAATGGCGGACAGTAAATAAAGCACACTGTATAGTATAGTAATACTAAATCTTTCCTTTTGGGGGATCCCTTTAGCTGTCTGAACATGAGTACTTTGACCTGTAGCTCAGAGTGACTTAATGCCCCAGAACCTTAAGGCAGCCCTGGTGTTGGGAAAAATATAGGGGTTCAATTACCTGCTGTCTTACGAGGCCCACTTTGTTTTCATTTACAACCCCCTTTCATTCTTTGGTTACTTATTTGAAGAGGCATTTGTTCATTATTAAAGAGGCATTTTTTCATTATTGAAGAGGCATTCTTTTCCGTTAACCTTCTTGCTAAACCCTAAAAAAAGGGATACTTTATTTTCATTTATTACGAGGTTGGGAACCAGGCCTCAGGGAAAAGCTCACTGAGGCCTGTGAAAAAAGTACTGCCACATAATTGGCAACCACGAAGGGACCCGTCACACAATAAAATTTCTAAGTTGAGAAATTGAGCGTGTCCCATCCAATTTCTAATGTTTTGATTTAATCTAAATGTAAATAATCACTAGTCACCATGTCTCTGGAAGATCCAGAACAAACGATGACTGCCTTTGAACCTTCCCTTGGTGACTTAGAGTTTGAGCTACCAAGAGAAGTTGGCGTGGCTGTTTCTGCCGCCGCTGCAGTCGCCGATGGTTTATCACCTCCGCCTTCCTCCTCAAATTTGGTAGCTTCTCCCATCCCGAAGCGAGCAGATTCTGATTTAGGAATGTACGCCAACGCGGTAGAGTCTATGAAAGGGTTGTTCAAAAATACAGTGGACTGGCAGCGTGAATGGCTGTCAAATATTGCAAAGGGCATACCCATTGATAAGGCAGTAAAAGTGTGCACCACTCGAATTTGAAAATGTAGTGGAAAGAACAAGCAGCCGTGTACTTGCAGTGGTCAGATTTTGGTACAAAATGCATAGCCTCCATTCAGTGGAATGCACGGCAAACACAGGCAGAATTACAGGAGTCGCTGTCTGCCGAACATAGACAATTTCAGTCCTCCATTGCGTCTACAGTCTCTGAAAATAAAGATGTACAGCTCCTTGTGACGGAAGTACATACGATGAGACAACAGATGGTGTCAATGCAGGCTACCCTTGAGTCTCTTGTACGTCAGCAAGGTGTACTCAATTCTCTGGTCAGTTCCCTGCAGAAGACAAAGGGGTCAGGTCTTGAGAAAGGGGAGAAACTGCTAGTTTAATCTCCAACACTCAAAGTTATATCTCCTACTATTGTGTCAACTACCTTGGCTCCTGATGGGGTTCATCCAGTCGGCTCACATGTTGCCATGCCTAGTGCATGTCCTAGTCATGCCTAGGTGCGATTCTGAAGGACGAAGTTTCTAGAGTTATTGATGGCAAACTTCCAATTAAGATGGTTTTCCCCTTTTTTGGTGGACCTCAGGATGATAAAGATCCATTGGGTTTTTTACAAAGCCTCAGCAAACCAGGGCTTTTGGTCTAGAGTCCGTTCAAAAGAGGCTATTGACAGCAGCCTTTTGTGACAGTCCTCAGTCAGGGCTAACTCCAAAAACAATTTGTCCATGACTGTTCTCACCCATTCAATCTCCTCTGGATGGCTAATGTCCACTGGGTCCATGTTTATGGTCACGTCCTACTGTCAGGGATAATGGCTGAGTGAAGGCTGAGGTGAGGACCCAAATGCAGACAATGCAAGGCAAGAGGAGGATGCAGTACAAAGAAAAGATATATTAACTCAAAAACTAAACTGAAACGGGCTTACATGGAGCTCAGGGTAAAAGTCCAAACAAAGGAAATCCAGAAGAACAAGAAGCCAACACAAAGACAGAGTAATCCAAACAGGGGAACAAACCAGAAATCCAGGGAACAGAGCACTAGGCAGAACACTCAACAAGGCGCAAGGACGTGACAAAGACTGGAGACACAAGCAGGCATACATATACACAGGGACTAACGAGCGGGGCAGGAGCAACACAGGTGAGGGGGATCAGGACTAACGAGGCAGGCAGAGAGACAGGATGGAAAACAGAGACAAGCAGGCAGGCAGAGAGAGAGAGCGGGGGGAACAGAGAGACACTCAGATGCAAAACACCATACATTAACAACAAGGACTACAGGCTGAAGCAAGGACAAAACGGAACTCAGATTAGACATGGGCAAAACACTTAAGAACACAGACCAGAAGTGAACACTAAGACATGAACTGAGACACAAAACTAGGAGCTAAGGCACAGGGCTGAGATGGAGGGAACAATCTATAACAAATGGCAGACCGGTACAAGAGAGCTGAACAGAACCAGTAAATGAACAAGGGTACACACAAAGCTAAACAAAGAACACAAGACCAGGAGTAAACACTAAGGACATGAACTAATGTACAGGACTAATAACTAAGACACTGAACTAGGAACAAAGATACGAGACAAGACAAATACTAAGTAACTAGAAGATGCGGATGAATAATAAACACAGGGCTAAGAACTAACTAAACAAGACTACACAGAAAAACACAAAACCAAAAACTTAAACAGGAAAGACACGAACACAGAAACCACATTCCTAACATTTTGTTGTTCAAGATGAATCATTTTCAAGTTACGCAGACATGTTATTGCTACAGTTTGCATCACCTAGAGCAAATTTGCATCTATTTAAAGCGATGAGTGTCTCTCCATTGACTTTGCATGCTTCCTCTAACATTTGCTTTGTATTCAGTCTGAACACACCCGAAGGATGTCAAGTGGACATGGTTTGGATAAAACCTCCAAAGCATATTTGGCAAAGCAAATTAGATGTATTATGTAAAAAGTTTTATTTCCTTCACTGTCGCCATTGGATTTGAAAATAGCCTGCCAAGCCACAGGTTTCCTCTGCCACTTTGAAAATGAAAGCCACATTTCTTTGACTGAGTTTTGGCACTCATTTACACATTCATTCAGTTCAAAGCTGTTTAGAAACAGTGTTGCTGAGAGAAGATTTGTATCATGGATTGTTTTGTTGTGATGTGAAGTGGTAAAGCAGTTTCCACAAGCTACTCGTCATCCTACAGGCTGCACCATGGCTGGGTTTTAAAGCTCTGACATTTTTCAAAAAGGCTGTAAACTCTGAGCAGGATGCGTTGGCCACTAGCTGGGTTGCACCCTCATTTCTCAATAAACAGCTCCCCATTGAGCTGTGGATCAGCCGAGGAGAGGAGATTAGGAGGTGCTTTTAAGTGGTTGTGTCATGTAACCTTTTCTGTCCAACCTGCACACACACAGTGTCATCCATAAACTCCAGGGAACATATCCCTTTAGTGGGGACACCATGCCAGACTTCATTAACCTCCACGATGTAGGTTCCTGTTGCATAATACTACATTTGGTACAATTTTACATAATCTGTATGTGAAAATGAGTAAAGAAGTGAAATGTTTTATTTCAGTCAAAGTAAAGGTACTGGCCTTTATCAACAATGTAAATATTCGTCAGAAATGATTGCTTTGTTGCAACATACAGATAGTGGCTAAGCGTTCTTCCTGAGAAAGTAGTGGGTTTTGGATCGTATGGCTGCAACACAATGGTCGGACGAAACAATTCTGTCTCCAGTCGTCTTAGAAACAACTTGCCATCACACTTAACCTGTTGAGCGCAGACACCTTTTTCCATAAAAAACGCCTAAAATTACATTCCCAAAATGAATCAGGAATAACTCCTCAACCATTTGGCCTATATGCATAATTCTGGTCTCTTTTGAAAAGTCAGAAGCTAAGGAATATAAATCTATTGTGTATTAATATATTTTACTTTTACTGACTACATGGACGTGCAATAAAGAAAACATCTTATATTTTTATCCTCGCCTGGAAAAAAAGCTATATTTTAAAGCAATAAACCATCAAAACCATCCTGAGCAAGCTTTTAATGCAACTGGATATCTTCTAATAAAATAAACTAAAATACAACAGTTATCATACAACATTATCAAATATGCCAGGCGAATTTCCAGATTTTGGCAATATTTATTGTTAAAATGTTGACTTTTATTGATATCTTTAAAACACTTTTTCTGTCCATACAACCAAGATCCAAATGAAAAAACCCTGAAATATTGATAAAAACAGTGAGTATTCATCAAAATTCCTGTCACTAAAAGCACTCCCAGGCTTTACAGGCCTGTAGATTGAGAACAGAACGTCCCACAGTGATGGGGGTGGTATCAATCGATCCGGCTTGAGCAGATCTTTCATTTGATACTAATGTATATATATATATATATATATATATATATATATATATATATATATATATATATATATATATAATGGATCTGCCACAAAATGCCAAAAAACACACTGTGTTCTCAAGCGTTATGTTTCCTCTCTGCAGAAAAAGACGAGAGCAGGACGGCAGCTTGCCGCTATTGCGCAATAATCAAGATGGCGCCCGAGTAGACCCGAAGCAACAACTTCGACGCATTTCGGAGTTAAAATGGCGGAAAATTTTTTTTTGGAATCACTAGTTTCGCCCTGAGCACTGTCGCCCCCGGTACCGGGGGAACCTGTTTTCAACAGTCTCTCAAGTTGTTTTACAACTTTCTGGAGTTTACAGACCTTAATAATTTAGTGAAAAGGTGGTGAGATCTCCAAATATATATCTTACATCTGTATGCATTCTTCTTATTCCATTAATGCAGGTCACTAACGTAGTCCTGTTCAGCCTTCCCACTGTCACCTATTGCTTGCTCATTGTGGAAATTGTTGGTTCTTTGTCAATAATATTACTAAGAGGATGGTCTGGACCTGCTCTATATAAAAAGTGGAATGAAATAACTTATGATTTTTTGCTTAATAAATAAATAAGTCTGAATTTAATTGAACCTCCTGTTGAATTAGATCGATCAAGTTTTCTCTGCTATCACTACCAAAGCTTACAGCAACCAGACCAGGTAAAGCAGATTGCACCAGTCACTCAGTCAAAAGTTTATTCAGGCTGCAATCAAGAAATCAAGACACACTTCGATTTTGATGGTGCCCTCTCAATGATTCCGCATCAAGTGCTTCTCACCGGCCACTGTGACCAAGTCCAGAATCCCTCTTCCGCTTCCAGTCATGAAGCAAGTGCCATGGTTACTCGACATAGCAGATGCAGACCTCCTCCATGACCAGTGGACGTGATTGCCCCTTGTGACCCTAGGCCAAGACACAAAGTAAATGGATGTGGATGAATTCTGTCACCATCTTTCTACTTTGGAGGACTTGGTGGGAAGGGGATGTCCCTTGTGCTTTGTGTCATCTTGCATTTGGTAGTTTCCATCAATAAATGATACTTTAAAGCTTCTGGGATGATAGTTCAACATTTCCCATTTGGCGACAAGAAAATGGAACGGAGTCGCAAGCTAGCTTAAACAGTGATAGGTAAAAAAATGTTTATACCTGTCGAAGATCAGTGTTAAAGTTGTACAGGAGGGAGTTTGTTCTGGGATACTGTTGTTGTACCAGAAGATTCTCAGAGAAGGGTAAATATGAGCCATGACGTCACCTGATCAACAAAAAACCCCAACGCAACTTCTGCTGTCTTTGTTTTTCTCGACCACTGAAGCTACAGATGGCCGTAGCTGTCTCTCAGCATGTCCTGCTTTTGGCAAAACTCTTTCTTAAAGCAGCGACATGAGTGCCTGCCTAAGACCCCTGCAAACCAGCTCATTTAGCCAGCAGCTACGACACAATGTCTGCCAGAGGGTGTGGCTCAGGGGATAGAGCGGTCGTCCACTCATCAGATTGGTGTTCGATCCCAGGCTCTCCCTAGTCTGCATGTTGAAGTCTCTTTTGCCAGGATACTGAACCCTAAATTGCTCCTGATGACAACCATTGGATTGTGAATGGGTATGATTACTTTCTGTTTCAGTTTAGTTTAAAGCTATTTGAGCTATTTACATTACCATTACTTCACAAGCCAAGCTGGATGTGAACTTCAGGCCATGAGCTCCCCTGAAAACAAGATTTGCTGTCTTTAAAACATTGACAATATGCTATTTTTGCCACGCATTTCTATTTTTCTGTATCATGCATAAAATTAGGCTATTGATGTATGATTCATGCACAAGGGTGATTCATCATTTACTTTAATACAGATATGGGTTTGCAGCACACGGATGTGCTTTTCTTATTATATACTTGAAGTGATGTGAGTGGGGAAGGAGATGTGGATAATGTATTTTTAGACATTGTAGAACTGACAAAAGGCAGTTTGAGACATTGAGACGTTTTTAGGGAAATACCTCATCAGCATCGCCACAGATTGGGCTTCAGATTTTGAGAATGGGACAGATATTCACCATCAAGTGGGTGGCAAGTAGTTTTAATACATTAAAAGTAGTCTGGAGTAACTACCCTACTTTAACGCTACACTTTGAAACAGCAAGCAAGGACATGTCTTGCACTGACACAGAGAGGAAAAAAATCCTCGGGCTACACACACACCTCACAAACTCGGGGTTTTTAGTGGATCTCGCTTGGATGAAAGACATGCTCACAGAGCTGCAGGGCCTTTCACTCAACATCTGCAAAGAGACATGTCTCTAGCGGATGGCAGTCACCACATTCAGCAGACTGGTGATATACTGAAAACAAGTGCAAGCAAATCCACTCTGTGGACTGAAGAGTGCACGTCCCTGTTAAAAGATGTTGAACAGATTGAGCTTAAAACACTTGACGAAACAGCTAGAGAGGCGGTTGAGGAGTTCAGTGATTGGAAGTTACAAGATAAAGCACCACGAAAAACACTGCAAGGCTTTCTACAGCAAGCAGGACATACCTTTCCACCTCACCTGATTGTTAGAGGTGGTTTTCTGCCACCTCCTTACCTCTCCACCTCCAACAGTCTATTGCATAGCGTTGCCATATGGCAACAATTACTTTATCTCCATTTTATTCATAGGAAAAGCTTCAAAATGCTTTTACTTTTTTAATCGAGAAATTGGATCTTTTTTTGAAACTATCACTATTTGACTACATCACATAAGCAGGAATTCCTGTTTGCCCACCCCTTTCCCACTGACCTATGACACTGCAAAGGTTGTGATCTGAGGTCTGCTAAAATGGACAAAATTATTAATATTTAAGAAGAATTCCTTCAGAAAAAAATGGAAGCTCATTCTCGGGTAATTAATCTTTCAATTTTCATCATTTAGACCATTTAGGAAATGATGATTTTTTTTGTAAAATGCTAAAATTAATTTGTTGCCATATGGCAACTATATGCAAATATGGATGTGAACTGTGTGCATTCAATCTACTGTACTGTAATTGTGTTACATATTACTAGGCTACTCTTAGACTATTTTTGCAATTATTTATTAGATTTAAAAGGTAATGTATTTATTTTATTAGTATTTTGACATTTCATTTCAACATTTTGTAATTTCATAATGTAATCTGGATTATTAGTTACAAGTTAGTTTGAATCACAATCTAATCTAAAATATATTAGTCCAATATTGTATTATTTTGTAGTCAATATGCCCTGACAGTTTAGACAATGTTTTCTTGTTAGAATATAATGTCTTGCAGATGCATCATAGATGGTGAAAACACTGATATATTGTTGTTATTGTTTGTCACTGTTAGCTTTCTCCATTTCTGCCCCCCCCCCCCCCCTCTAGAACCATCTCCACAATCAAAACTTCAAAACTGCACACAAAACCCATCTGTTTAAAGCTACTTTTATCTTGTAATCGATTACAATCAATTGTTTTTGTTTCTGTCCTGTTTCAAAGTTCTCTCTAGTTGTTATTGTGGCTTTTATGCTGATCTTGTTATTGTCTTTTACCATGTAAAGTGTCTTTGAGAACCTTTTAAAGCGCGCTATATAAATATATTTTAATATTATAATTGTATCATATGCGATGGGTGTAACTTTAACTGTTGTTGCTAAGGACATCCCTTGTAGCAGCCTGGCATGCTCCATTTTGTGTTTATTGGCTGTTTTGAGTATACAGCCAGTAAACCCCGCTTTAATTAGCATGTATAATACTGTGATGTTGATGTGGTCATTAACTGATTATTATATATCAGAGATGCTGACATGAACAGGTAGGCATATATGCTTGCAGCTGCAAACATTTCTTTGCAACAGGTGTCACAGTCAGTCCTCTCTTTGAGGCATGCACCATGTAATGTTATTGTTCATTCTTGCAATGTTTTCAAGGATAATGTGAGGTTTTTTTTTACTGTAACCGTCATTCTCAGCCACTACTAAATTGATGTCAGTAATGTTATGCACCACACGAACACAGTCTTTGCATGCTAACAATCTCCTTTTAACTTGGCACTGATAGCTGACACAGATCAGAAACACATACACCTCTGATCTGGCCTCAACCACAACCACTTTAAAACTTATTTTAGTACATTTCTGTTAGATTTCATCTAATGCATTTGCTTTAATTGCTTTCTGTTGAATAAATGCTTGTTGATAGACAGTACATGCTGTTTTCTTTAATATTGCTTAAGAGTGAATATATCACCAATCTCTTCTACAACTCTTGTAGATCTCCAAATCCTTCAATTACAATTGCTCATTAGGTTATAGTAATTAATTAAACTTTTAATCCAAAATTAATAGTCTATTATGAGACTAGAATAGGTAATTGGTTATCATTTTTCTCTTAAGAGTGGTGCCCCGAGGTTAATTTAATTTGAAGTTAAATTCTATTATTAAGTTATCATAATAATTAATGTAACTATTGATGCCATTGTTAATTTCAAACATAACTCTCATATTCTCTTCTGTAGTAGTTGTGGTAGTGGTTGTAGTAGTAGCAGTAGTTGTGTTATCATCCTCCTTATAGAGTCTAGACTCTGGAAATTGGTGTATTACTCTGCCATTGGCTTCTATCCCACTCCTTTATAACTACAGGTTTCCTAAATGTTGACTTTTTTAACTTGTAATGGAGTTTTTATTTTGCATTATTGCTACTGTTACTTAAGTAAAGGATGTTATCATGACCATTATGAAAACAAATTCAAATGTTTAATGGAGACTATGGGCCTTTCACATTTCCCAAATTTCTGTCTGCTCGACTCCTCGATCCTCGAGCGTGTGACCCGGAAAACAATCTCAGCACGTCATCTTGAAGGACATTTCAATTCTTAAAATGCGCATCGAGGTTCGAGGAGCGAGGATCGAGGAGGCTTGCTGGAGGAGCTATAAGCGAGCATCCATCGGTGTATCCTTTGCGGAAGTCTTTTTCAGCCGCTGTGATGTTTACAAGAGATGTGACAAGCAGCTGGACCAACCCACAGTCGGAGCAGGACGCAGCAGTGTTGCTGTTGTATTCCTACATTGTAATAGTTAAGCGTATTTTAAAAAATTAAATGCGCGATTAAACTTTCCGCCCTTGACTGTTTGTGTAGCGCCTCATACAGCACTATTCTATCTGCATTCCTTTATGTCATTTCACTTTGATATCAGGATTGTAAAAATGAACATTAAATAGCGGCTAAATGAAACGTCTCCTCAGTGACACTGTGCGCATTTACGCACGAGCCACGAATGAATAATACAAAATCTCCCGACACTCCGACAGGATCGGTCGGGATCTCATGTAATTCATGTTCTGTGTTCTTCACACCCAAACGGTCTCACACAGAGTCCAGTTTCATACAGTAAAACTGGTTGGAGTAAAGCAGCCATCCTCCTGATCAACCCTGAGCTCCATCAGAGTCTAAACGTGAATTATAGACGCTGAAAGTTTAATTCTGTTATTGTCTCTGTCCTGTCAAGTTTACGACTGCAGGTTTTTTCTGTTTTGTCCCATGATATTTGCAGTGACATTTCTGCACGGATGGAAACGTTTAAATGACTGACAGCAGCCGCTCTAATCATCAAAGCAAATCATTAAAGATAACACTCATAGTAGCCACAACGCACAAGAAAGATATCACCTGGAAAGCTACAGGGTCCGGTGGAGGTGGGGGTAAATTGTCCATGCAGATGCTGGTCTCTAAATCTGACAAAATAATTAGTTGGTGGGTGCGGGAGGATGATTTAGCCTATGCGTATAGGCCTATATGACTTATATGGTCAGCCGAGTCATCCCCGTATCACACGAATTCTGCTGTGACAAAACACTCAGCTGCTGAAGTCAAATTATTAGGCTGTAATATCAACCAGAGCATTCAGCACTTATCTGCTGTGTTTCATGTTTTAATAGGCCTAACAGTGCTATCCTGTGGTGACAGTTTTAATTGGGGCTATATGAGATGAATATTACTAGGTCATTTGGGAAAGGGGCTCTCACCTCATCACGCTGAGGGTGAAAATGATAAGGCGCGTCGCAAAAAAAGTAGTAGCCTACTGTGTAGCCTAGTGAATGATTAGGCTGCTGTAATTTGACTGTTTTTAACAGATGCTATAATCAGTTAGATTTAATGAGCGTCGCTTTAAAATGAATCATTTCGTTAAATGCCCGTTTCCACAACTCCTCGAGCTCGCATCTCGGGTGTGAGGGACTAAGATGCACCGTGAGGAGTCGAGGAGGTGGAAATTTGGGAAATGAGAAACAGTTTCAAAGATGCCTACAGGCGCTATTCTGCTGTCAAACTGTATTACAGGGAAGGAGGGATTCAGTTCATCAACTTTTTCATTTAAGGGTTTGAAGGTTATGAGTTCTTACCCTTTGTCTCAATCTTTAAAAGAAATGGAACAATTGCAAGGATGGATAGTGGGGGATGGGGGGCACCCTGGGTGGGTTGTGGGTTAATAATGGGATTTATGGAAAACATCTGCTTAATTTTTAGAAACAGTATGCTACATGTAGCATCTTTAACCACTGATCCCTTTCACCTATGAGTGAGTGGATCACCAGTGTGTAATGCAAAGTTAAAGCCCTTTTAATACGTCCCTCACAACCAACTTAATGTGTAAATCTAGTGTTTAACTGGCGTTGTGGTGCCACTCCTCTGCTGGTTTAAAGAAATTCTCAGAACCGTGTCTGAAGGCTTGTGTCTTCCTCCAACTTGAACACAGAACCTAAACATGCTGCTTTTGATTACACTGATCTACTGACTATATAGCCTCTGGGTTGAACAGCATCACCTTGAAGTGTTCAGCCCTGCCCGACCCAATCCAATCCTATCTTTTAACCCCAGTTCATGTGGAGCCCACATGCTTTATTGGCAATAATAACATGTTTGGCACTTGGTGGTTCTTTGTTAAGATTTTATTCTCTCTCCTCCATGCTCTCTCTTTCACTTTATGATCTAAAATTGATGCCAAAGCCCCAGTGGCCTCTCTGGTGGATGCCGAGAGACTTTGAAGTGGGAGAAGTTTGACAAACGGCCTGAGGCAAGTGTTTCATGGGGCTATGGGGAAGGCTGCTCCTCCCTAAGTTACACCAACATGGAGGGGGTTTCACACGGGAAGGGCATCTGCAAAAGTTTCTGGAGGACAAAAATGCTGGATGGTTAGCACTTTAAGCTTTTGTGTGTGTGTGTTTGTGTATGCATGTGCCTTTCACATTTATTAAAGCTGCTGCCATTTCAAAGCAAAATACATTTCTTTTTTACCTGTTGAATCCTTTCCATCACACAACTTCAAGAAGCCTGGAATTAAATGTTTGTTTTTATCTACAATTTTGAAATTATATGTTATTTGTGTCATTTTGACAACTATTTTTTGTGTCTGCTATAGAGTTGAACAAACAACAATGTTCCAAATTTTGGTAGTGGTGTTGATTCTGATGCTGATGCTGCGACCTCAAAGAGGACTTCTGCAAACAGGAGAGATAACAACAGCAATGTGAGAGAAAACAAAAATTCATAAAAACAAAACCCAGTTTTTGTTGCAATTTGTGATCAATATTTTTTCTGCAATAGCCCTTTGACGTATTTTCATTCATATTACATCATAACAGAGATAAAGGTTATATTTTCCTAAATCTGCAATAATTGATTTTTCACAGGCTACAACAAACCCACCCGACTGACACGTTATCTCCTTATGTAGGAAAGTGGTCAGTTTAATTTATTTTTTACCGGAAAGAGGCGGTATACATGGCTTAAGGCACAACAACTTGCAGCCACTAGCAATTTACATAATTTTAACTCTTTTTTTTGTTGTAGATATTGTATTCCTATCTCTTTTTGGGTGTTGGTAGTGTGGAGCTTAATTGGTAATATTTATACCACAACTACATTTATTTTTTTCATAGACACAGCAAGAAAGTGTCAGACACTCAGTGCGTGAAGTCAAAAAAACTGGTTAGATGTTGAAACGTCTAACCAGTTAGATGTTGAGTATCCAGTTCAACTCTAGTTATTATGTCCCGGTGGCATCCAGGGGATGTGGGTCTAACAACTGATTAGAATTCCCGGGGTGGAAAGTCAAGCAGGTGACACAAGTTTAGGTTCTAACAGAAATTTATTATAATTCAACAGCATGACCGAAAAGGATCTCCACTGGAGACGATTAGGGAACAACTAAAACAACCCGTTGGCAATAAGGCACTTTAATAATTGCAACAAAGGTAATGGGGGGCATTTGTGAAATAATAAAAAGACAAGATTAGTGGTTTATGCAAAACAAAGTCTATCACGGGTGGTTTGGCTCACCAGAGTCCAACCAGGACCAAGACTGTATAACCTGCGCTTTGACGCGGAAGAAGGACGCCAACACGATCCGTTGTTGCAAGTTTTTTTGGATGCTAAATAAAACTGTGTTCCTCTGTCCGCTGCTACTGTCTTCCTCTGTCTGTTGTTTAGCATAAAGCATAAAGGAGGATTATTGTAGATTCATCGTAAAAAACAATTGCCTGCTGCTGCTGAAAACCACTTTGATAAGAACGGTGAAACTGAACCAAAACAGTAAACAGTCCCAGTAATACGAGTTGGTGATAATTCTCTTGGTTTGACACCGTGAGCTACTCATTTCATCCTGGTAAAGAAAGCTCAGAACGGCAGAATTTATTAAGAAACTTCAGAAGGCAACATTCCTGTGCCAAGTTCTTGTTCATTTTTACAGAGGAGCATCCTAACTGGAAACAATCCAAGCTGGCATGAGATGTTCAAAACCTACGGCACATCAATATAAACAATCAGCAACCTTCTGCACTACCTCATTCCCATAACACAGCCTTCTATTTGCACAATAATTAAAAACACTCATATTACACATGTAATTACACATATTGCAATATATAATATAATAACATTACATAACCTACTTAGCATATGGGCAAAACACATGGACAGTGAAACAAACCGATGCCAATGGTGACCATAACCCCACCGACAAAATAAACTGTAGTGTTTGTGACTGACAGACACTGATATACAGCACATATATATCCATGTTTCCCCAACTTCTAGCCTAGATAGGGCATCAGCTAGCACATTTTGTCTTGTGCAATTAGAGCCCCTCGCATGAGAAGTTGGTTGGCACAGGTTTCTTTCTCTTTGGTAGAATTATTAAGCTGGTGAGCTGGTATTGAGCTTGGCTATATTGAACACAACTTGACACTCCAGGGTCACGTTCCATTGCTATGTGAATGCACGCATGGTTGCTGGATAATGCTGCAAACTTTTGTTTTGTATTAATGCGATATATATGCAGATATTCTTTCCGTGTTGATCTCCATATAAAGGCAGCTACACTCTCCCCTCTTTCCCTCCCGACTCTGGAGAGAGAGTTCAACAAAGTCTACAGAAATAGGGAAATAACACAAATAAAAGGAAAAAAAGCTAGTGTGGCTTAAAAACAGAACACAGGTAGCACAGCACCCCTATACCTAGTGGTTCTAAACAAGGAGGTAAACCTGACTATGTGAAGAGCAGTATCAGTGTTTGAAGCTGATCCCTTACTCAACTCTGTAGACAAAACATTTATCACAAGGTGTGCCAGTTAACACAAAGAATAGTGCTCACTGTCTCTCAGTACAACACTCTGGCTGTTACAAACATTCTGAAACACTAGCTTACTGCTAACACAGAGGAACTATACAACAGGTTCCACAAAAGTCAGCCTATCAACTGGAATGACCCCTAGTTGAGCCCCTAATTTAGCACACAACACACTTACGGAATACAGCACAGTGGCTGCCACAGTGGCAAGACACTTAAAGGTGTGTAATATTTCTAAGGATCTATTGACAGAAATGCAATATAAGATCTATAACTATGTTTTCAGTGGTGTATAAAGACCTTGCTTAATGAACTATGTTTTTATTCCATTAAAATGAGCCATTTTTATCTACATAACCGCGGGCTCCCCTTTCTATGGAGGTCACTGTATTTTGTCGCCATGTTTCTACAATAGCCGACAATGGACAAACAGTGCTACAGAGTGCGTTTGTCATCACAGCTTCTTCTTCTACTTGTCTAATTCCGGCAGTGTAGACGTTCATCACTACTTTAAATGTGTCCATAGAAGAAGAAGAGGAAATAATAATAACATTAATATGCAGTCTCTGAGTAGTCGTCTAGTTTATTAGAAGTAAGAGAAGTGACATTTGGACAAATGAATGAGCACACATGGGTTATTTAGCACCATAGCCGACAGCCTGTGGATCTTTATACCATGAAGCCAGACGGAATCAGGACAGATACAAACAGCTGACGGCAGAAATCAAGTGAATTTTCCCCGATGGAAGGCTATCATGTTGGACAGATGTTTTCAAAGCGGTGCTGAAGCTGTCTGTTTTCTGCTGGACAGGTAATTAACTTAAGTTTGTCAGACTTTAGCGATGCAAATGAAAGCTGTTGTTTGATAGCTTCAGCTTGAAGCTGGCCATGATCACCAAGAGAGGTGAGTTGTTTCCCCTGTCAATATGTAATTGCATTAATTTCATGTCGCCTACTTATTCTCCAGCCTGTGGGTTGGCTTTGCCAGTTACGTTAGTGAGACAATCAGCTGATCAGTAACACTCATTGGCAATAAAACCATAACGTTACCTTAGAGCATGGAAGCATCAGCTGGCTAAACTTTTACTGCCCTGGTAGAAAAGTTGTATTGGTTTGTTCTCCAGCAGTGTGCCTTGGCCTGTGGTGTAAAATATGTAGTTAGATTGATTTCATGTAGTTACTCTCTCTCCAGTGCTGTTTTGGCTTTGTCAGTTACTATCACTACATGGCAATAAAACGGCAGCTTCCAGCATCGCAGCTCAGATCAACAACATCTTTTTTCTACCAGGGCAGTAAAGGTTTACCTGTCTGGATTGTAATTTCACGTAGTTCTTCTCCAGCCTCTTTTATGGCTTTGTTACGTGGACACAAATGTGCCATTACCTTCATGAGACAGAAGATGAATATTGTTGGTAATGAAACCGTACCAGCAGGTAAGCTCAGATCAGCAGCTAGTTTCACATTTTACTGCCCTGGAAAACATATATTTAAACATAATTTAACACTTGAGGCAAGGTCCCAGTAACCCCGGACCACTAGCGGTCAGTCCTTGGCCCCATCCTCTACATTATTTACATCCTTCCCTTGGCCATTTCATTAGCCACTCTGTGTCATTTCACTGTTATGCTGATGACACACAACTCTACATGAAATCTGATACACACCCCTCTGCAGTTTCGCCAACATCATCATCATCTTCAATACTCACCGCCTGTCTGGAGGAGATAAATGTGTGGATAAAACACAACTTTCAATCTTCAAACCTGAGGCAATTCTTGCTGTCACCCCACATCAGATTCAGTCATATAACCAGTATTATTATCTCTGATCATGACATTCCCCTCTCCTCAACAGTCACCAAACTTGGTGTAAGATTTGACCCACAAGTCACCTTTGAAGTCCATATAAAACACCTCTGCAAGATCTCCTTCCACCATCTTAGAAATATCATAAACTCCATTCAACACTCACCTTAGCTGATGCTGAAAAGCTGGTCCACCCATTTGTCTCCTCCAGGCTGAATTATTGCAACGTGCTTCTCATCGGGACAACTAACCAGACTTTGTATTGAATGCAGCATGTTCAGAACAGTGCTGAAAGGATCCTAATGAGAGTGCGAAAATACGACCACATCACACCCTTTCCATTCACTTCACTGGCTTATGCTTTCCACCAGGATTGAATCCAAGGTCTCCCTCCTCACCCACTTCCTGAAAGAACTGCCCCTGTAACAACAGACCCATAACGCCTCCTTCTCCAGACTAAGCTCACCACAATGGGCGATCTGGCTTTCTGTTCTGCCGCTCTTCGGATCTGGAACAACCACCGTGACAATCTGAGGGCACCTACTGAGACTGAAAAATAACTTAAAGCAGTCATTTTTAGCAAAACATGAGTTTTAATTCAGCAAGTTGTTGCACTATGTTCACATTTTGTAACTGTCTTTTATTTAAATTTTTTACATTGCTTTTAAGATTTCATTTTGTTTCAAATGTAAAGTGCATTACAAATAAAATATATAGTTATTATTATTATTGTTGTTGTTGTTCTTATTTTATTCTTTTCGTTATTTTTGTTATTTATGTCTGATCATTTAGAAATAATTGCTTGTTGTGAATTTAGTCTGTTAAGAAGCATATACACCTCAAGGCAATGAGTCACTGCAATCAGGTGTTCAGCAAATTGTATTCTTCTTCCCAGGTTTATCAGGAACAAACAACTAAAACTCAATCTGCAGGCTTGAGTGGAAAAATTATTTCAAATAGAAGCAGGATATTTTTCTATTAATTACAAATTGTATACCTTGACGCTCTGAGGGAAATTTCTGCCTGTGGCTTTATACCAAAATATCCTCCTATTCCTCTTCAGGTTCTTTGTAGCTTGAACATATTATTAGTTATGTTTTTCTTTCTCTCTGTGGAGCTATATGAACCCTGTGCTGCAAAGACAATCATCCTACTGATGCTGTCGGTGTATAATGGCAGTGATTGTAAACAACTGCTGTGAAACAGGAGTGCTCTTTAAGTTGCCATCACATGCTCAATCTAACAGTCAGCCTTGTAATTTTGATGATGGCTGAGGACAAAAGAAGCAAACTGTTCAGCAGTGGGCTCATGCATGTTCTTGGACTAGCAAGTATTCAGTGTTATGACAATGTTTAAAAGGAACCTTCTGATTTATTCAACTCACAAAACAATCAAACGGCCATGTCCATATAGATTTTAGTATTCATTGTTATACCTCTCTGCAGTAACCACAGGACCACTTTAATGACATCCTGAGAGATTCCACTTGACACATAAACAACAATTTACCTACAGTAATTCTAGAACATTTCCTAGGACTGTTGTTGCTCTGAAGATGCTTATGACAATGAGACATGTGCATGCATTTAAAGGAATCCCCAGATCCTCAGACATATTTTGAAAAGCTCTTTATTGGCCAAAGTTTTCCTGAGTTCTGATGTGAAATCATAAATGCTGTTTATAAGGTTCACTGAGATGTGATCAATGCACTGAGCTGATGTAAAACAGTGATCCTTTTTTTCAAATCCAGGAAGTCATTAAAAAGATCAATAAATTCAACCTCACTGCATATTTACACAAAGATAGATTAATTTATTAAACATAATTTAACACTTGATGCAAAATGTAAATATGTGCTGTTCTCTTGGGTTTATCTAGTGTACGTTAATGAAAGATGTGGACTGGTGTATGAAGAGCCCAGCTGCACAGTGGATCATTAATCTTGCATTGCATGGTGGCATTTTGACTGGTATAATCTCCGGCGAATATTAGTCACACTGATGACTGAATATTAAAATCCTTTCAGACACAATTTAGGAAAAATGTACATAGTAACTATAATTTCACATTCTATCCTTCATGCAAGTCAATACTATTCCTTCTTAATCTAACTCAGAACTATTATATATATGTATTTTGTAGGGGACTATTTGAAATAAATGTTGCTGCCAGTTTTTATTTCTGGTCTCATGTAAAATAGCTTTTTACATGTTGTAATGTTTTTCTTATTGTATGGAGAGCTGACCATGTGGTTGAGGACAAAAGAAGCAAGACCAATCAAAACAAATTTAAACAAAACAAAGTGAATGAGTTTTATGTAGTTCTAATTGGCCTCAAATGAAAGTAACCGAACATGTGGTAATGACATGGGTAAGTGTGTGAAACCATAATCCTTCAATTGTGCGGCTGTGGCCAAGGCCATCACATTCTCCACCCACTTTGGAGCTCTTGCTGGGACAGCCAGTGAGGTAATCTGCTGTGCATGTCTGGTGTCCTTTCCTGTAATGTGATGGATGATGAATCAGAATGGTTGCCAGGTACCATCGGGTGAGCCTTCCATTCATGTCCTTCATTTACTCAAGCCACTGGAGAGCCTTGTGGTCTGTCTCCAGTGAGAATTAGTCCCATGGGGCAGTATTTTAAAAGATTTCAGGGCCTACTTGATTTCTAGTGCCTCCTTCTCCACCACTGAGTACAGGACCTCCCTCTAGAATAGCTTATGGCTGAATGAAGGCCACCATCAGAGACACCGTCCCTCTGTAGGTCACTGTAGGAGAACAGCCCCCAGATATTTCTTATTAGTTTGAAGTATGAAATGTTTTTGAAATGTGGACTGGGTTAGGGTTAGTTACTCAGTGACTGTTGGACTTCCTGAAAGGCTGCCTCTGCCTCCTCTATCTACCAGACCTGGTTCAGACATCTGGATCCACTCAAATTGGTTAAGGGAGCTGACCTGGCAGAGAAATAAGGGATAAACTAATGGTAAAATCCTGCCATGCCCAGAAAAGACCTGAGTTGCTTTCTTGTCTCAGTATACATGTGGCTTTGTCATCCATTTTTTCTATGACAAACCCCAGATGTAAGTTACCTTTTGCTATTAAGCCTTTTCTCCCTTAAGGCTCATTTATACTCCTGCGTAGGGTCTACGTGCGTACCTACAGCGTAAGCTACGCACGTAGCCATGCATTTATACTTGTGCGTAGGTGTGTCCATCATTATGCGATTACACCCCCAAACGCTAGTCGGCAGTAGCGCTGCAGTGTCCACCATGTTGACTTTTGCCGGCTGAGCAGGCTAACTTCCAGTTTACCCTCCACTAACGTAAATGGGGGTAAAATTGTATACATGCAGCTGGTGTAGCCTTTTCAAATGTTACCAAGCGAATGGATCACATTCTGATAGCGAAACGAGTCATTTCGCACGGGTTGCGACAAATATATTGATTCACTGTGTTACAGCCGCCGTTGAGGACGCTAGTAAAAGTAACTTCAAAGCGCTTGGTACTTCTGCGTGGCTTGGAGGCATTGCAAGGCTACCCAGCTGACCAATCACAGTGCTTACAGTCCGCGTCGACTCGACTTGTAGTTACATTTTTGAGGAGGTGCACGTCAGGCGACAGCGTAGCCTCTGTGTAGCCCCGTAGCCTACGCCGTCACCTATAACGTCCTAATATGCATATCTCTTGAACTGTCAACAATGACTGAGACCAATGAATGCGAGCTATGTTACAAGTTTTGTAAAAATGATCAAAGTGAGGATAATTTTGCAGCATGTAGGCTCACGTTATGTATTGCCATCAGCAATATGATTAATTAATTTTACTTCAGTCAAGATGCTGACACCCTTGCTTTAATAAAGTCAATGATCAAGCTGGATGACCTCTACAGTAAATGTAATGTATTATTTCAATGTTTCCCACACATTATTATATTACTTTACTATTTTAAATGGTCCATCTCCACTCTCTCGCCACAGTTAACACTGTCATTCTGTGGGAAACACTGTTTTTACACACAACAATTGGGATTCATGTTAATAAATATGAGTGGGCAGGAGGCTGAGTGTGAGAAAGCATTCTCAGTCTGGCAGCACTTTCCATTATTTGGTGACTGGTACCTTATTAGGCCTATGGTTTTTTGCGGTCTTGGTAATGAAGTAATATTCCACCGCGTTGTCCTCTTTTAGATGGCCTGCATTGAAGCAACACACGGTGCAGTGTCAAAGATGCGCTTTTTGTAGTCCATCTTCAGAACATTGTATTTTCAACACGGCAGGTCACATCTGTAACACCCGCCGTCGCATAATTACATCGCCTAGAAAAAAAAGTCAGCTTCTTTGAGCCCTGCGGTCGTCTTTTCCTAAGTTCTTATGAATCCTCATTCTTATCTTGAACATCCCATCCTTGACCGCAGCCCTAGAATAAATTGCATTGTCAAAGGTGCTGATAAACAAACTTTTGTTTTTATGTCATTTTAAGTGACTGCATATGACCATAACTCAGCATGGGTAACACACTGGCTTCTCTCCATAAGCAGGTGTATACTGCAGTAGTTCCCAACCTCTGATCCACTGTCAATATAAAAGCATCAGTCATTTTGTTAAGTTTCCCCAAACCACGTCTGTTTACATTCATGTGACAAAGCCCTCTCGTGCCCAGAGGAATAATGATGGGAGCAAAGGAGGGAAGGCAGAAGATTTAAAATGTCTAAATAAAAGTAAGATACAATACACATTGTTTTATGAATTTTCATTTTATGAATGTATTCACTCTGTCATAACTTGAAAAAATGAAAAGCTCTGAATCAGGCTTTTTATGACTGGGTTCAAAGCTTCATTTTTCAAAGTTTTATTTTCCTGGAGATCCACTGGGTTAATATGTTTCTATTTTACAACATTTGTTGCTTGATGGATTAGGTCAGCTTTGGGTTGCGACACAAAAAGAGTTGACATGCAGTATGTTGGAGGTTACAGAGAAGAGAAGAGGGGAGGAGATGTCAGTTCTGCATGGCTGCCTCCTGTGGCAGCTCCGTCTCCTCAGGGTGCAGGCACCTCTTAACCCTCCCAATCCTCTCCCTCACCACAGTCATGTCGCGGTGCAGCTGTCTCAGCTCTGCAGAGCACTGCTGGACATCACCAGAGTCACTCTGCTGCCCCTGCCACACTGAAGCTCTGTTCATACTTAACAAATGGAGTACTAACTCTCTCAACCCTGGTGACTGATAGTCTCTGTCATTTCATTGGTAAATGGTAAATGGATTGCATTTATATGTCTAGTCTTCTGACCGCTCAAAGTGCTTCACACTACATGTCACATTCACCCATTCACACGCACACACACACATTTATATACTGATGGTAGTGGTTGTCAGGCAAGGTGCCAACTGCTCATCAGAAACAGAAACTAATTCCATTCACACACACAATTTGGGGTTCAGTATCTTGGCCAAGGACACTTCAACACGCAGACTGGACGAGCCAGAGATTGAACCACCGACCTTTTGATGAAAAGATGACCCTCTCTACCTTCTCTATAAATGTAGCCTGAAATTAATGATACTTTTCCACCAAACCTGCTTCCTGTTGCAACAGGGATGTCCCTACCGCTTTAATTTTTCCTCCTTCGCATTAGATGTAGCTCTTAACAGCACCCATGATTTACTAATCTACTCTTAACTGGTGGCTCACATTTAAATAGGGTATAGATGCAGCTAGAGGCTGTTGTTGGGATTTTTTGACATTTGTGTAAAATGATCTGCTATCAGAATCAGCTTTTTTTGTAAAAAGATGTTTGCATACAGAGATTTAGCTCTCAATGCATACAAACAAGTGGAAAAAAGATGCATATATGAATACATAGGAAAAACAACAAGCAATACACAATGCGTACACACTAATGGTCAAATGTTTGGAAACACTTGTTATATTGATTTTATGTATTAATTGTTTTTTTTTGTTTTTCTTTCAATAATGGCTATTTTAACATAGATAAAAACAGTATAATTAATACGTAAGATGTACGATTTACATTTGAAATATTTTGGCCCCAAAAGTAGAATAATTAAATAATTTTAGTCAATGTTCCCACAGTGTTGCATGATAGGAGTGCATACTGATTTTCACACCCTTCGATACTGACTTTCATTTCCAGTTTCTATAAGTGATTATAGATCATTATCGAACCAAAACAGTGCTAGCAATTGTCTTGTAATAATATTTTTTAGTACTAATATTTGTCAATTGTTGTTGACGGTGACATGAACTGGTACTTGTAATATTGCTGTTCTTTCTGTCCCGTGGGGACGTTTTTTTTGCTCTGCACGAGTGAGTGTGCATTGTTAAGCGTGCTGCTATGCCTGCATGATCTACAGGTCTTTATTTTCTTCTTGGCTGACACGTCACGGAGCTGATTTACATGTTGCAATATTAATAACGCTATGCCTGTCATTGTTAAAGTATGGGTCTAAATTATTTTCTTGTTGTCATACTTTTTGGCTGACATCACATCAGTGTGCTGTGATTTACATGTTTGCATTGATGTGTGTTGGTTCAGTCAAGACTGCCGCACCACCTACTCAAAATATGTTCCCGCGGTTATATGCACTGTAAATTATTTCCAGGATTTCACAGGATGATACAGTATATTTCACAATAAATTACAGTATTATCACTTCACAGGCTTTTACTGTGATATTTCACAATATTATACCGTGTTCAGAATTTTATTGTGAAATTAACGTAGGCGGGGCTGTTACAGGAAACTACTGTGAATACCGAATTTCGAGCTGCGTCATTCAGCGCTTTCGCCTCTCTCATCTCGACCGATCTCGACACAAGTTATGGTAAGTGTTGAAATGTCACATTCTGTCAACTAAATGACTGTTTTTTTAAATAGCAGTGCATGTTATTTAACTGTATTAACCAAATAGCTAGTTGTACGTTCTGTTGGTAATTATATGTTTTTTGTAGAGGAGTTAGCATAAGTTACAAAGACAGTCGAGTTAGTTAACAGTTAACGTTAGCGGTTAAAGTTAACTTCACTCTTGTGGTAGGTTTGAGAATGCAAGCGTTAATGTTTTAAACAAGAAATGAACAGGCGTTGGTTTAAAGTTAATGTTAAATCTAACGTTACTTTATTAAGTTAGTAACGTTAGCTAGCTGTGAAAAATAAGCTAACGTTAACGTCTCCCCCCCCCCCAGCATTTGGTGCAGCGCTTTTAAAGCTGAGGAGACCACTGGACAATGGAGTACGGTAAGGCCTTACTACATTTACCGGTATTATAAACCACAGAAAATATAATGTAATGTATGATGGCAGAGATAATGTTTGAGAATATTAATGTTCGCTCATAATTTTCTCCCTTGCGGTGTATGGGTGTGATGCAGAGCAGCCGTTGCCTGTCTTGTCAACTGTTACAGTAAATGAACTGCGCATGTCGATTGTCTCATGGAAGTTATTTTTCAAGTAAAATCTCAACGGTCTTTTCTGGAAAATTCCACTGCAGGCAGTTTTCCCGCTGTTAGGCAAAGCGGCACTCACAGGCCTATTTGTTTTTTTTAAAGTACATTAACTTTGCTTGACAGACCTGAAGAAGTAAGTTAGGAGTGATTTGTTGCTGTAAGATATGCCTACGCGTTTGTAAGTACTGGGGTTAATTTTTTTTTTGTTACTGACGGTGTATGAGTTAAAGTTACCTTACAGCAGTGGTGACAAGACTAACATACTGGGTGCTGAAGTAACTTAAGTTAGCTTTCTAGCTAAGTTACACACACTTCCAATTTAAGCTTCATAATGGTCTCCCTGCTGGGTGTGATAACGTTTCAGAGCAGCCGTTACCTGTCTTGTCAACTGTAAAAGGAACAACTCAAGTCGATTGTCTGATGGAAGTTAACATTGTTTTTCATGTAAAATCTTAACGGTTTTGTCTGGTAAATTCCACTGGTAAGTTCTGGTAATTTCCAGCTGTTAGACCAAGAAGCACTCATATTTGTTGTTTTTGAAATTCATTAACTTAGCTAACGTTAGACAGTCGAATAACTAGCACTGATTTGTAAGCTGTAAGATACACGTTTGTAAGTATTGGGGTTTAATATTTTTTTGTGTGATTGTTTGAATTTGTGAGCAATATAACTTTCCAGCCAATCATATAACATTTAAATTTTAAGGTTGGCAACCAGTGTAATGGTAGATAACATATTTTCAGCCAGAAGGGCCATTTGGTGTGGATGAAACACTCTACTTGCAAAACATTGCCCTTCTGTATGTAAAGAGAAATCTATGGGTACAAGATATGTTGAGTCTTATTCTTTTCTTATTCTATATATTCTATATTTGCAGGTGTGTGCCACACTGACATTGAAAGGACGGTAATGCTACCAAGCACCCTCAGCTGATTGTCCAAGGTAATGTTGATGTCTTATTTTTTTATGCATTTCACACCATCAAGTCATGCTTTTGGTTCTGATCTAGCAAGTGTCTCTTTAGTTGTGCACACTCATCTAGTAGACTACAATTTTTTCCTTCATCCCTAACTTCCTTGAAAACATTATCCCTCCAGCTCTTAATCTCCTGGCTAAATCAAATTGTAAACTGTGTATTTTTTTACATCTTCACATACATCTGTGGTATTGTGAGCTCTCTGGTTTTGTTGATCTAAGCTCCAGTAGATACTTCCTTTTCCAGCGAGTCCAGAACATGTTGAGCTACCTGAAATTAAAATGTCAATATTTAAAATGTAGGCCGATTCCGATTTTTTTAAAAGTGGCTTTCTGATCATAGCTGATTTTCTTTCTTTCTAAGAACATTAACTAAGAGCATACACAAATATTTTTATAAATTCTCCAGTGTTTCCTCTAGGACTTTTTTCAGTGGGGGGCGGGGGTGCTCTTGTGTCCATGAGCATGCGATGCACCTTAGAGTAGCTTAAAACTGCAGTGATTTCCCAGTTTAATGTGAGCTTTTAGATGAAGGTTTTTGTGTTGGTCGGGGGGTTTGGGGCCATTATTTTCACCATATCTCGTCCACGGGGCCCCACTCCTGCTCCAGCACGGGTTTTGTGTCGCTGTGGCTGAAGTGCTGGGAACGTTTCGTGATCATTCTGTCTGTCTGGATAAATATCACACATGATCCATGCACTACTACAGCTGGAGGCTGTTATTATTAAAATCATAATACAAACATGCATGATACTTTCACAGCCAGGCCTACATGCTTGCAGCTGTTTAATGATCTAGTAGTAAGAATCATTCTGTAAAATACCCCCACCCGGTGAAAGAGAGGGGAAAAAAGGGAGCTCCCTGACAGCCATGGTTCACAGACTGCGTTCACTGTCACTTTTGCCGCTCGGACAATCAAGCACTCGCTACAGCACCTCCGATTCAGAGTTACGCTGATCACTATCTGTCACACATGTTCTGCATAGAACGAGGAGAGGAAGCGAGTTGAGCATTGAGGGCCCCTACCATGTTCACACCGTATGAGAGTGAAAACATTTGTAGTGCGTGAGTTTAATGATTGTGGGAAATTTTTAGGAGCAGCGGTTGTGATTCAGGAGCGCGGACTGCGCTCCTGAATGTATATAGCGGAAACACTGAGAATATCTGATTTTGTTTCAGGTGACATAATGAAGCCCAGTGCATCAATGCAGTCTGTGGAGGGCCAAGTGGTCATGGGACCTCACCAGGACTTCGTCAGTGTTTTGGCCAGCTACTACAATTTCAATTTGAAGTATGCTGAAGGTGCTTCATGCACTCTGGAATTTATCCAAAGGTAAGTGTCTACATTACTATTGTGCTTGAGGTTCTGTTTAAAGTAGTAATGTTTGGGTGTTGTGGTTGTGAGCAGCCCAGGACTACAGCATGACCCCAACAATAAGTGTGTGTGTCTGTGCTGGAGACCAGAGAAGAGGCTGTTTTAAAAATTCTATGTTCAGTTCTCAGTAATTTTGTAGGGTTGAAGTTCCATTTTTTTGAATGACAGGATTTTTTGCAATTCGCATTTGCCCGATTGGGGGTTACATACCCCCTACCGCGCTATATAGCCCACAGTACCATGCATTCCGTGCCCCTCTCTGTCAGTGCCACAGGCTAGTACCGCACAGGCTACTCTGCCTAGGTACATCACACATCTGCACTTTGTTGATTGAAGTGTTTGTACTGAAAATTGTATTTTAAATGGTTGCTTTTTAACTGAATCACAGTAATGTCACCTTGTCCAGACAGAGATAACTTATGTTTAGCTCCGTCATACAACACCAGTGACCACTGAAAGCTGGGGGGACTGTTTGGGAAATGACGTTCCTGAATGAAACTAACTGCTTTTCTTCTGTGTTTTTGTTTATAGGTGCTTTTTGGGCATTATTCCTGAGACGGGCACAAAATCAAAGACAGCGAGGACAAATCAACCAGCAAGTGTGTATACTAATCAGGAGGCTCATTGACTTTGAGTGGATGTCAAAGTAGATACTGTGAAAGTTAAGACATGTTTACACCATGAGTTGAAGGTTTACGGTTTTATAAATGTGTTTTTAATATTTCACTGTTCTGTTGTTGAATTAATTCATGTTAAACTGGAGGTGAAAATGTCTTTGAATTCAGTTGTGTGATAGATAAACCAATGCAAATTGTTTTATAAAGTAGGGCTGCAGCTAATGTTTATTTTAATTAGTACCTAAGAACAAACCGTTTGCAGCTTTATTTATCAGTCTGCTCAATTAATCAATTAACTGTTTCTTTAAATAGTGTTGCTTCAACTTCTAAATTTTTAAAAAGTTGATGTATAAAGTAAAGATTCTAAATGAAATTGACACAAACCTGAATGCAGTAGTTGCACTGTCCTGCAAATTTTATTTAAACTGCAAAATAAATATGTAAAATAGATCATGGTTTTGTGTTTATTTGAATTTAATGTATTTTTCAAATACGTAGGTTAATAATGGGTTTATTAAACAGATAAAATTTGTGAGAGTCAAATCTACAGTATTGTACAGATTTTAAGTGTAAATTTATAGCACATTTCAGTAGTATCACAGTATTTCTACAGCAGCATACTGCTTAATCACAGTATTGTACTGGTCATTGACTGTGAAGTTACAGTTCAATACATTACATTTAAAGCAGCATACTGCTTAATCACAGTACTGTACTTGTCATTGACTGTGAAGTTACAGTTCAATACATTACATTTAAAGCAGCATACTGCTTAATCGCAGTATTGTACTGGTCATTGACTGTGAAGTTACAGTTCAATACATTAAATTTACAGCAGCATACTGCTTAATCACAGTACTGTACTGGTCATTGACTGTGAGATCACAGTATACAGCTGTCATTTCACAACAATGGACTGTAAAATGTTACAGTAACATACTGTGGAAGTAATGTAACTAGTTCCCAGTAATTTACTGTAAATTTACATACAGTAACTTACTGTGAAAGTAATGCAACTAGTAGCCAGTAATTTACTGTAAATCTACAGTCAATCATTTTACAGTGTGAGCAGAATCCGGTCCCAGTTTGGTTACAGGAGGCAGACACCATCTCAACCTTTAAGAGATGCTTAAGATTTTCCTCTTTGATAAAGGTTATAGTTAGGGCTGGCTCAGGTAAGCCCTGAACCATCCCTTAGTTATGCTGTTATAGGCCTAGACTGCCTGGAGACTTTCCATAATAAACTGAGCTCCTCTCTCCTCATATGGTGCCAAAATTATTGCTGTGCAATTATGTGGATTTTCATTTTTTTCCTCAGTGTCATCAAATGCTGACTTTAGGCCTGTCTCAACAGAGTCTCTGAAAACAAATGTTCAAATAAACATTGTCGTGGTAATGTAGGAAATACAATGATGGTGAAGAATTTACTGTAACTATTCAACACAAACAGATGCCCTCTCGTAAACAGCCTGTATATTGACTCCTAAACAAGCTTGGTGAAGACTCAGAGAAAAACATCCACTTCTTCACCCCTCCTCTTCTCACCCTTCTCAGAAGAGAAGAGGAAGATAAAGACTTTGATCCCAGATGTTGAATTAATACTGCCATGTACTGATTTTATTTGACTTCCTAATTCTCTGTATGTATACATATGAATACACACATATATATACATATATATATATATATACATATATATATATATATATATATACATATATATATATATATATATATTATACACACACACATATATATATATATACACACACATATATATATATATATACACACATACACATATATATATATATACATATATACATATATATATATATATATATATATACACATATATATATATATATATATATATATATATATATATATATATATATATATATATATATACACATATATATATATATATATATATATATATATATATATATATATATATATATATATATATATACATATATATATATATATATATATATATATATATATATATATATATATATATATATATATATATATATATATATATATATATATATATACATATATATATATATATATATATATATATGTATATATATATATATATATATAGAGAGAGAGAGAGAGAGAGAGAGAGAGAGAGATGGCATTTAAGTCTGGATTAACAGTCTACATAATCCCTTCTCCCTTTCTGTAATTTACTATAGTCGCTTTACATATTTGTTCTTTTTTCCCTCTTGCTACCTGATTTCAGGTTAATTACCTCACAATATGTGCATTATCTAATATGCTAATATGTTCATTATCTCTTGACTGATCAAGAGACAAGGCTTAGAACAGAGCTAAATTTTAACTTCAGGTTAATGGTAGAGAGTGCTAATGAAATTGCTGCTGCTTCATTACATATTCACTACATATGGCGACAATACATTCTGAAACAAATACATTTGCTACAGTAATCAAATCAGCCACATACCAAAATCTGAACGTTTATTTCTTGCTAAAAATGAAATACGATACAATAAGAGCTGTAGAACAAATTTTTAAATTGAAACTGAACACAATTTTAGCTTTCAACGAACACCCGCCCTGCTTGATGCACTGTGGGCGATAAAGTGAACACGCCATTAGTCTTGTTTTAGGTTTCTTCTGTTTAACTGCATGACTTCTGGCCATGCTTGCCAATGGCTACCAATACAAAAATAACAGAGGTTACAATTTATGATGAATCCAGGTAAAATGTTAGTTTGACAACAAACAACAATTTCAATGGTCAAATGAAATTAGATATTCTAAAAGTAAACAGCATGTAAATGAGTGACAAACAAATTGGAAAAAAACAACCGCAGGTACTCTTTTTGCTTTCACCTTGGGACACAATTCTTATGATAACAGCAGAATGTAATTGATAGGAAGGGGGGACGGGGGTGATGTTAAAAGAACCTTTTCAACTGCCGCACGTGGAGACTCACATTGTTAAAGATGTGCTTCTAGATGTTCTATTAACTTCTCTACTTCTTTCATTTCTCTCCTACCTGTTTCATTTATGCTGAATGTGTGTGATGCTACATAATTTATGTTTGCACGTACATGTGTTCTTTCATTGTACATTCTCTGTGTCTGTGTGTGTTTGTGTATGTATGTATGTATGTATGGCTTTTTCAGTCCTGCACATCTTCCCTTCCTCTCATCTCTTGCATCTCATGTATATGTTATTCTGTTTTAAACCAGGGGTCATTTCATGCATGTTGAAGAGTGACGTTAGCAAACCTGTACACTTCAGACCCCTGCTTGTAGGTGTTGTTTTTTTTTTCAGATGGTGACTAAGTGGCATGAGTTCATTTTCCACAGAGCACTTTGTATCCTCAGGCTGTCAGCGGTGTTGAAAGCAAGGTTGCTGCACACAGACATCGAAGGAGGACTGGAGCTGCATTCTAAACAGCCTAAATGCCTCTTTGCCTGCAAACAAAATATTTTTGTAAATATCGTTTCAGCCTGACTCAGTTCTGCATACAGTAAACAACTGCAGAAATCAAAATAATAATAATCGAGCCTATCCCGGCTGACATTGGGCGAAAGCCGGGGTACATCCTGGACAGGTCACCAGTCCATCGCAGGGCCACAAGGATGTACGCTGCAGCCAAATACCTACACAGAGCAAGGCAGGTCCTGAAAAGTCAGCTGAATGGGAACAAGATCCGAGCCATAAACACATACAACCTGCCAGTCATCAGATACCCCGCTGGTATAATAAACTGGTCAAAGGAGGAGATAGAAGCCACTGACATCAAGACAAGAAAGCTCCTTACAATGCATGGAGGGTTTCACCCCAAATCCAGCACCCTGAGACTGAGACCTGAGTACACTAAGCAGAGCGAGAGAGACCGAGGACTAGTGAGTGCCAAGACAACTGTCCAGGATAGAACAACAAAGATCCAGGAGTACATCAGGAAGATGGCCCCCAAAGATGAAGGGTTAAGTGAATACCTCAGACAGCAGAAACCCGAAGGTGAGGACAAGGAAGATGCAGAACCTTCATGCAGAGACAAGCCACTACACTCCATGTATCATTGACAGATAGAAGAAGTGGTTGATATCATGAAATCCTACCAGTGGCTGGAAAAGGCTGGACTGAAGGACAGCACAGAAGCACTAATCACGGCGGCACAAGAACAGGCACTCAGTACAAGATCAATAGAGGCTGGGGTCTACCACACCAGGCAGGACCCCAGGTGCAGACTGTGCAAGGATGCCCCTGAGACAGTGCAGCACATAACAGCAGGGTGTAAGATGCAGGCAGGAAGTGCGTACATGGAATATAACCAGGTAGCTGTCATAGTGTACAGGAACATCTGGCAGGTGGATGGGCTGGAAGTCCCAAGGTCAAAATGGAAGACACCTCCTAAGGTAGTTGAGATCCAGACTGACAAACTGATGATGGCTAACCAACCAGACATCGTATTGATCGACAAATAGCAGAAGAAGACAGTAGTGACACATGTAGCAATCCCAAGTGACAGCAACATCACGAAAAAGGAACACATGAAGCTTGAAAAACACCATGGGCGGGATGACGAGTTAGGAAAGACGTGGGGAGTAAAAGCTGAAGTCTCTGTCCAGAAAAGTTCAGTCATAGACTGAAGACTGCGCAGAACCCTCAAAATCCCAGGTCTCCAGTAGAGGACCTGGGATTTCACCCACTAGGGGTGAGAGGGGGATTTTTTTTATTATTATTATTTTTTACATACAGTGTATAAATATATACAAATAGGACAGGGTGGGCTTTCCCATCCTTTCATTTTTCTCGCCACTATTCTGCAAACATATTGTATAATGTATCAATATGCACCCTGTGGCTACATTGTATTATGTACAGAAGAAAATGAAGAGGAGATTTTGCCAGATATCTGGCACTGAATATATGGGGCTGCTATTTCAGAAAGTCCTTTCACTTAAGGAACACCTGAGGCCTCTAATTGAAGCTTGACAAGAAATAACCCATCTAATTAAGAAGTGATATTTTAAATCTAGGCTTTTCTAATCAGAGACATTAAAAATGGAAATGGAGAAGACTTGTGATGAAGACCATTTTCCAGTCTCCACAGCTTCACTGTCATCTTTGATCACTTCGCGAACATTAAGTCCCACAAAATTTCTTTTAGCTTTATGTGGTCTTCACAAATTTCACGTTTATAGCTGCTTAATACTCCACAGTGTTCACCAGCTAGTCTCTACCTTTGTCTGCGATTTTGTGCTGAGCAGGTTATGTACAGTGGGTTTACCAGAGCTTTTAAACTAAACACATGGTCTCATCAATCTTGAGTTGATGAGAGCGCAACTGCATAGTTGTAAAACCAAAACAATGACCAACCAGTAGAGTGCTAAAAAGCTCTGTAGAGAACTAAGGAGAACTGTAGTCTCACATGATAATTCTCTGTGGGTTTGTCCCTACGAGCGACTTTTTTCATATGTTATTTGATCCATTGCTATAAAACATTAATGAAAGCACAGTATTAATGGTAACAGAGGGGCACGCAGATGTGGCGGCCAGCAGCTCCGTTAAACTTTGCTCCATTTTTGTCTTAGTGTATTTCTAAAAAAAAAAAAAGTAATTAACGCCGGTAAAAGAAGTGCTGGGATTGAATTGAGTGCAGCAGACCTTGAGACGATCTCTGCTCATGGCATCTCTGGAACAAATGCTGTTATCGAACAGGGAAGAGAGTACAGCAAGTGGGGATAAGAGTTCGGCTAAGACAACATTCTGAACCAAGCTATCACACTACACCACGTTCCAAATTATTATGCAAATTGGAATTAACATAAAATATTTTAGTCATAAACATTAAATATTTTGTTTTTAAATCAAACTCATGGATGGTGTGTCTCCGGGCTCTTTGGATCACTGAAATCAATCTCAGACACCTGTGACAATTAGTTTGCCAGGTGAGCCCAATTAAAGGGAAACTACTAAAGAAGGATGTTCCACATTATTAAGCAGGCCACAGGTTTCAAGCGATATGGGAAAGACAAAGGATCTCTCTGCTGCGGAGAAACGTCAAATAGTGCAATGCCTTAGCCAAGGTATAAAAACATTAGATATTTCACGAAAACTTAAGTGTGATCATCGTACTGTGAAGAGATTTGTGGCTGATTCAGAGCACAGACGGGTTCGTGCAGATAAAAGCATAATGAGGAAGGTTACTGCCAGGCAAATTAATCGGATTAAGAGAGCAGCTGCTAAAATTCCATTACAAAGCAGCAAGCAGGTATTTGAAGCTGCTGGTGCCTCTGGAGTCCCACGAACCTCAAGGTGTAGGATTCTCCAGAGGCTTGCAGTTGTGCATAAACCTACTATTCGGCCACGCCTAACCAATACTCACAAACAGAAACGGATGCAGTGGGCTCAGAAATGCATGAAGGCTAATTTTCAAACAGTCTTATTTATTGATGAGTGCCGTGCAACCCTGGATGGCCCAGATGGATGGAGTTGTGGATGGTTGGTGGATGGCCACCAAGTCCCAATAAGGCTGCGACACCAGCAGGGAGGTGGCGAAGTCACGTTTTTGGCCGGAATCATAGGCAAAGAGCTGGTAGGCCCCTTTAGGTTCCCTGAAGGTGTGAAAATGACCTCAGCAAAGTATATCGAGTTTCTGACTGACCACTTTTTTCCATGGTACAAAATGAAGAACCATGCCTTCCGTAGCAAAATCATATTCATGCATGACAATGCACCATCTCATGCTGCAGAAAATACCTGTCATTGGCTGCTATGGGCATAATAGGAGAGAAACTCATGGTGTGGCCCCCATCCTCCCCTGACCTCAACCCTATTAAGATCCTTTGGAGCATCCTCAAGCAAAAGATGAGGGTGGGAGGCAGTTTGCATCAAAGCAGCAGCTCTGGGAGGCTATTTTGACATCCTGCAAAGAAATTCAAGCAGAAACTCTCCATAAACTCACAAGTTCAATGGATGCAAGAATTGTGAAGGTGATATCAAAGAAGGGATCCTATGTTAACATGTAACTTGCCCTGTTAAGATGTGTTTGATTTAAATTGCTTTTGATTTCAGTAAATATGATCCCCTTATGCTGAAAATTCAACAAATTACCATTTTCAGTTCTTTGCAACCTATAAAAGTTTTCAGACTCTGCTGTGCATAATAATATGGAACAGTGCATTTTCAGTTTTTTATTTTTGAAAAAAAATACTGTTTTCGTTGGGTGGTTTGTCCAATGAAATTCGACTTGTACCCTAAAAGTTGGTGACTTGAAAATCATACTGACTGTCATTTGCATCGACTATGTAGGAAAATCAGTGCAAAATATCATTTGCATAATAATTTGGAATGTGGTGTAGATGGGCAAAGCACGTTCTCTGTGTTTACATCAGTGCTTGGTGCTCAAATGCGGCCAAAGATGAACAACGTCTACCAGATGTGGAATTTTTATGATTCTGATTGGAGTGTGTTCAGAGACGCCACCACCCAGGTGATCCACATCAACCTTGAGGAATATACATCAGAGAAATCATACATCAGCAAATGTGTTGATGTGGTGATCACAATGACAATAACATCAGTGGAAAACAAAGAGACCTCAACACCACCAACACCAAAAATGTGTGGCAGGCCATGAAGGAAAAAAAAAAAATCACAGGCTGCCAAAGCAGGAGCTTCCCAATCATGTTTGAGGCCACTACCAGTTGAGCTAAAGACCTTTTTATCCTCACTTTCATCTCAACAAAGGCCATGTTCAGACTGCGGACCTTACTACTCAATTCCAATTTTTTTTGTTTGACAGTTATAGTTTAAATGTGGCCCATATCAGAATCCGGTGTGAACTGTCCACGGTCTGCATGTGCAGAAGAATAACACACCGTCACACGCAGCACGCTGTTCCAGGCTACAGAAGAAACAAGAAGCAACAGAGCTTAGCTCCAGTTAGCTCACAGGAGTCTCCTGTTTTTCATTGTCCTCTCACGGGTCACATTTCTCCCAAATTATGACAAGTGTTCACAACTTTGTTCTTTTCTTTACTATTTCTGGCACTGTACAACGCAAATGCCCCACAACTCACTCCCTCTGTCTTCCCCCACTGTGTCTGAGAACAGATAGCGAGGTAGAGAAGGAAGAGAGCCACATGTTTAATTATGGCTTTTTGTGGAGCTTTTTCGGTCAGCACAGCACAGTTCAGACGTCAAAGTCGTATCAAAACTCTGGGAACTTAAAAGATCCGGTCTGTATCAAAAAAAAAAAAAAAATCCGATTCAGGTCAAATTGGCCTGCAGCTCTTTGAGTCAGTCTACTCCACCACCAGACGACCGGCCACTGTCAGTATCCACAGCAGATGTGAGAAGAGCGATATTCACTGCTTAGAGTGAATGAGTGTATCAGTTGGGCCTGGTAACATCACTGGCCGTGTATCAAAAACATGTGGCAATAAGCTGTTTCATGTTATTACTGACATTTTCAACATATCACTGTCTTAGGATAGGGTTCCCACCTGCTTCAAGACAGCCACCATCATTCTTGCACCTAAAATTTCTGCAGTGTCTAGTGAATAACTACCACCCTGTGGCTCTCACCCCCATTATGATGAATTGCTTTGATAAACTGGTTTCCAACCAGCCTGGACCCTCACCAGTTTGCTTTCAGAACAAACAGATCCACAGAGGATGTCATCTCCACTGCCCCCAATAAAAGTAATTTTCCATCTTATATTGGAAATATATATATCATTTCAGCCTCCGTTTGAAACAATGTCTATATGTATATTAACGTTTATAGAGGAGCAACAGAAAGCATCCATGAAAACATCACAAACTGGACAGGAGGGCTCTTCAGCGGGTCATTAGAACCGCTCAGATCATTGGTATCCATCTACTGAGCGTCCGTGATATATCTGTGAGGTGAGGTGCCTGGAGAGCTCAAAGGATACTAAAAGACCGTACCCACCCAGCCACAGCCTGTCCACCCTGCTGCCTTCTGGGAAGAGATGCAGAAGTATCTGCTGTTGCACCAGCAGACCACAGATCAGTTTTTTCCATAAAGCTGTGAGACTTTTAAATTCATCCTGCACTGCAGCATGTAAAATTTTATTTATATGATTTACTATTTATTCCATGTACTGTAATTATTGTTTTACATAATGTTTGCTTTTTGTGAGTAGCATAAAGGGAACTACAACTTAATCTCAGTATACAACCATGTTGTACAATAATTAATTAATCTACTGTGTACCTTGTACAGCCAGACTATGTTATGAATATTACTTTAAGAGGCAATTAAAAGATAAAGGCACATATTACTTCAGTTGCTTATTCTCATTAGATGACCTGACAGAGAGAGAGTGGAATGGGAAGCAGGGTGAGCTATATGGTGTGTAAGCTTCTTGTTGTTTTTCTTACTTACTTAACTGAAATGTTTCTCTGTGATATGCTACAAAAGAGTTTAGAGGAGGGTTATAAAGTCAGCAAACTGACTCAGCAATGTCATTTACACAGAAATATCTACAGCGTGACTGCCCCCTGTCCCTTTAATCCAGGTAGTTGGTGGGTGGAGCTGATACCTGGTGTGAAATGCAACACACCTGAGCAGGCGGGGCTCAGGTGGCAGTAAAGGATCCTGCATGGAAGATTTGCCTCGCCCTTCTCCTGAGGCCTGTTTCAGAAAGCGGGTTTAGTGAAAACTCTGAGTAAGTTGATCCCTGAATGAGGGAAACTCTGGGTTTTGGGTTTCAAAGAGCGAGATCAGATAAACTCTAGGTCTGTAAGCCCCGGCAACTTACGCGGTGAACTTAACAAACGCAGATTCCTCCCCTCCTGCGGAGCCTCAAGCGGACGCCTGCATTTTGTCATGCAGACTGTCGATATCAAATCACATATTGGAATACAGTTATGTCTTTAGAAACATTGAAATTACGGTTAAATAGGCTATTAGTTGTTTTTTACCCAAACATGATCTTAAACATCACCGCTTTTATGATCAATCTGTAATCGATGTATGGACAGAGAGTTATCTTTGGAAATCGTAAATTTATCCTCAGCACAGAATAAAATCTATAAACTACACTGTCCTTTATAACACAGTCCATGTGTTTGAAACGGGCTAAACTGCTGTCTCAGAAGGTGTCTAACAGGACAGCGAGGCATTGAGTGCTGTTCGAAACGGCTCGAACGATCTCTTCCTGTCTCCTGAGATGCCTTCAAGCTGCCCCAGTAATGGGCAGTTTTGAAGGCAGCACCGGTGGTGACTTGATGCTGACTATTACCCATAAAGCAGCGCGGCTGTGGCCGCCGGAGCTTTTGAAAACTGATCAAGCCAAATTTGTACACAAATACACATTTTTAAAAGTTTTCTTGCTTCGATTTTTGAAAATCTAGCGAGAACTAAACATTGAACTATAATGTTAGCCCGTGACTGTAACCAACTAAGTTTGTTCAGTGATGATTTCTGAGGCGTCTGTTAGCCATTTGGCTTTTCAAAGCTAGTTGCCACCCAGAAGAGACGCAAGACGGCGTAATGACGTTACACGTTGCCTTAAGTGCTGCCATAGAAGGCTGTTTGAAACTAATGTAAACAGAGCTGCCTTCACCTGAAAGTGATGCCTTCTGAGGCAGCTGTCTGTTACGGTATCGAGGCAGCGAGGCAACTGCCTTCCGTTTCGAATACAGCCAGTGAGTCTGTGGACATTAAGGCAGCTGTCAGGTTGGCAAGAGTTGCACAAAGAACACTTACGCATGCTACAGTGCTGCAGTAATCACTGTTTAAAGTAATCTGTATAAAACTGATCAGTGAACAGTAACCTTTCATATTGTAGTCGCACAGATTGAACATTTCTATCGTAGTTATCAACTGGATATGATGTGACTATTTCTGAATGACGATGACTGTGGTGCAGCTGAAACATGAGCAAGATTTTATTAATGTAATAGACGTGTAAAACAGTCAGTTTGAACCTAGACACATTTTACATTGCAAAAAAAAAAAAAAATCATTAATAGCCATAGGCCTACTGAGTCGGATTGTGGCTTTACAATCACAGGTCCATGAGGAGCCTAAAGTGTCTAATCTGTTCGATTAATATTTTCATCTAAAGTTATTGCCACCGGCATTTATTCCCTTCAGGTTCCAGTTGAATAAACAGGCCTGTAGCTATTTAAAATGAATAACAGGGTGTAGGAGAATTCCAGCACTTTATCATTCATTATAGAAATTCCAGTCTGGTAAATGATGAATTAGCAACACTGTATAAAATGTAATATTCTTAACGTATCGATCCTTCCTCCACTCCTACGATTTAGAGCCAATCATGGTCCGCGTTGGCACGCATTCATATTTCTAGCTCCACCTGATTAAAATGGAGGCTCTGCCTTTACCCGTTGCCATGGTGAATCGAAGTATCAAAGCTCCATTGATGGCTTTTTTCCCATCCCCACACACGTGCTTCCATCTGGCTCAACATACTCAGAGTTGACTGAACCTATTCTGATCGGCCTTTCTGAAACCAAAAAGTTTAACTGTTCAGGTTTACACTCAGAACCTGCTTTCTGAAACGGGTCACTGGCCTGCCAACTGATTCTGTTTTGTTTCTTTGTGTTTACATAGGAAATATTAGGACAGCGTGAAAAATTGTTTGAATCTAGAACTCATTGAGGCTGGAGTGTTTTTGGGGGAGCCAGTTAGCATCCCAGTTGTCAGTTTAGTACCTTGCCCAGCTAATAAGACTTTGAACAACAACAAAAAAATTGATGCAGCCACAACTTAACACCCACATCTCAATCATTCATTCACTGCTGACACAACTGATGGTCGTACTTTGACGCATATTTTTGGTTATTATTTGACCTTTCTTTTACTTTTATAGCAAAATGATATCTTTAGCATGCAAACCTTTTATTTCTCACCTCCTTTTTTACATGGGCTAAGAGCTGGCTTGTAACAAGTGGGGGCTAAGTGCCCGGGGGGGGGAAAAAAAAAAAGACTCTGGAGACTCCGTAAAACTCTGCGTTCGTGTCAGTCCGCCTATGATGGGTCCAGAGTGCTTTGTGTCTTCAAACCAGTTACATGAGCTTTTAGAGTGTCCAACCTTCAGCTGCAGCTGCAAATGGAACCTCAGCAGAATAAAAAGGTGAAAAAGGTGCAGATGTTGGAGCTCAGAATGACAGATGGCCGGAAGAACAGAGCTGCCCTGATAAACAGGACGTGGTGGCTGCTGAGCAGAATCGTCTGGAGCTGGACGAGTTCGTATCTCTGGAAGGGGAGTTCAGGAAAGAGCCCATTTTGTCACAACCTGGCTCAACAGTAAGTGACAAGAGAGGGAAACCACACAGTAATACTACTAGATATTTTAATAAGTAAATTAAACAAAATATACAATTGTAGGTGTTTGTCAGGTCAGTATGTATGCTGTGTAAGTATGATGGAGTTTATGGGTGTACAACACAAAGAAACAAAAGGTATCAGTTGGCAGGCCAGGAGAAGAGACAGTATCTTTTATAGCCACCTTAGCCCCATCTGCTCAGGTGTGTTGCATCTCACACGTCACAACAGTATCTGTGGTTTGCTAACATTATCCACCATAAGCTAGTCCAAGTAAGGCTGTTGTAACAGAACCACTGAGAGTAATGAATTGAGAAAGGGTGTGTTTCATTCCTTATGAATTTAACTTTAACTTTGTAAGGGACAAACATTACATAGTCTCACTTAAAGTAGGTCAATTGGATAGTTGTAGCGTAATGATCTATGTTGCAGCTTCAGCTGGTCTATGTGGTAGTAACTACAATACTAGTCCACACTCTTATATTCAATTCAGTTTTATTTATATAAGCACCAATTCATAACAGAAGTTATCTCATTGCACTTTTCATATCAATCAGACTAGGTCATCCAGACCATACATACTGTTATTTTATTTACATACACCCAACTATTCTCGCCATGTGCAAGCACTTGGCAAGACTGGCATTGAATGTTAGTAAAGTCATAACATGTAAGTCAATAGATTTTTGTAAATTACCTCACATATGAATCAAAATGTGTTCAGCAAATACAAAACAAAAGAAAACAGTCTTTTCTCATCTAGCTGGAAATGCCAGGAAAAGGCCTCAGTCAGTAAAAATCCAGTATTCACAGGTTACAGGATCTAGTACTCACACTCAGGTGTGAGTTAACAGACCAGAGGGACTTCGGTGCTGTTTCTTTGTTTGGGCTTCTGGCCTTACATGTTGGTTGTTGTTTTTTTTGTTTTCCATTATGGTGAGGTCCCAACAGTGTTGTGCACAGAGACATATTCATTGAATCTGGTCATGTTTTTGGTGAACGGTGAATTGAACATATTGCAACTAATTAACATGAACTTGGGCGTCATTCACACACTGTATTTTATGGTACCAGGCCTGCCAAACAGGTGTACCAAATTCTGTGACACATCAGATTCTGTGTCTAAACCCAAACCATAATCTTTTTTCCTAACCAAACTGCGGCTGTTTCACAATTTTAACAGTGTTATTGAATTTGGCAGAAAGCCCTGGGGGCTTCAACGGAGAGTAAGTGATTCCCAAATTTCAAATCTCGAAGGTGCCCTTGCCTGGTTATATAACTCTCTCCCCTGTTTATACTCTTGAGACCGCTTTCTCTTTGGCTGTTTCTCTGCCATCTCTCCACCAGAGTGCCTGGAATCCAGCATATTTGAATGTGCCGGCTGTTGTATAGAACTCTCCCACTGCCCCTCTCCCCCATCACTCCTGTGCACAAGCACTAAAGGCCACCTGTTGCTGATTGGTGGGAACAATGGTGTGGGGAAGGTCCACACCACTTTCTTTGTTTTCCATTTTCAGAGCCAGCGCTGTGTAGGAGGTTTTTTTTCAGAGCCCATGGAGAGCTAGCAAACCATGAGCTGCAGTGATGATGTGATGATACAAGTGGCATTATCTAATTTTCTGTTAAAATTACCTTTGCCAACAGAGTAAGATGCTATAACATAAAGTAACAGTCATTTTAGATTATAGCTATTTGAGCTCTGTAGGACATCAGTGTCTGAACCCTAAGTGGTCAACTATATGACACTATATTAAGTATCCATTGTTTAATCTAAATATTAGCTGAATTTAAGAACCAGTGATGGCTCATTCCAAGTTTAGCTCACCGCTACATGACTGACGTTCTATTACCATTCTCTGCTTTCCACACACAGTCATATTATGTAATGAACCAGTGCAGAGTGGGTGGTGAGGAGTATGATCTCAAGTTAGAGAATGAAAATGTAGAGGAAAACCAGTAGCCTTTAATTTTATTATAATAATAATAATAATAATAACATGCAAGTAATACTTTTAACAAGTTTAACATTGACAATGACATAATAATAGTAGGGATGTCCCGATCAGGTTTTTTTGCCTCCAAGTCATTTGATTTTGAGTATCTACCAATACCGAGTCCCAATCCGATACTTCTATAATACTTAAAAAACAGATCCAGGATGTTCCTTATTTTTTATTTAATTCACCTTATTTTAACATTCAACAACTCTGTTAACAAACAAGAGCACTTTTGTGAGGTAGCTTGAACAACCAAGTAATAAATACCATTAAACATAAATTCTTCATTTTGGACTTTAGTGCAACAGTAAATAAAAATGAGAATATATATAAATTTATATCAGAGTCCTGATCGGGAGGTAACGTCCGATTCTTATCGAGTCTGAAACAATGTGATCTGGCCCGATTTCCGAAAATTAGATCCGATCTCGTGATCGGATCTGGACATCCCTAAATAACAGAATTGGATGTTTATTATGTTATAAAAAGTGTTTGTGCACATATAGTAAGAAGTCACTTCAGCTGATCAAGATGCAGTATTCCACTCTATCAGATTGCTACTTGCAGTCAGGCAGAGTTGACAAAATATAACTTATTTCTGCCAGACCCATCGTCAGCATTTGTCTGGAGATGTGCAAGTGAAGACATGCCTGCATTGACAAATACATGGAAATAAGGTTGAAAATCAGCATAGTGTTCCTTTAACTATCCCCAGAGCATGTAATACATTTCAATTCTTAGGAAGCATGAACAAAAGGCAGTGTTTAAGACATGGTTTCCTACTGGTCTAGCCTCAGGCTCCACATTTCTCAAAAGTCATAATCAAAAGGGCAGTTGACTTTAAAAACAAAGACCTTAATGCATGGCAGTAGCGATAAGAGCACTATCGCCCCCTACTGTGTTTTTGGCTGTAACCAATATACCAGACAAACCAGCCAAGATAAACAGCAGAAGTTTGTTTGTGAACACACTGTCTGTTTCAAATGACATCACACTTTATACTAAATTTATGAAAGAAACTACTAAGTGTATGTTAAACTGGACCCAAAAGCATGACAGAGCCGGAAAGATGTTTCTCAGTTCAAAGGGAGTTTATTGTAAGCAACTGTTTTAGTCAGTTCACAAGGAGCGAGACAGATGATCCAGACAGAGAGACGGTGTGTAGGCTGAAGCGGTGAGTGGATAGCAGGAGGGCAGGCAGGGGAGCTGGCAGGCAGGTCCAGAAAATCTTAGAGCAGGGAGAATAGTTTATGCAAGTGGTGGTGAGGGGGGGGGGGGGGGTCACAAGACAGGTTGTCAAAGAGTAGACTAGCCAAGGTGTGTACCACTGGAGATATGTAGATGATCTGGCGAATACTGGCGTGCTGGACTGAGGGGGTAAGCCAGAGATCAAACAGTGAAGCTGACCAAAGGCTGCATGGACAACCCTGTCGCACATGAGAGATGTAACCGTATTGCTTAGATTAGAAACTCTCGATAATGTAAAACTATTCGGCAATCAGTGACGCTGCGTTGGTGTTTGAAAGGTGAGCCTCGTAGGTGGGCTGATTAATCAGTGACGATCTGAGTCAGACAAACACTGAGCCATGAGACCTTTTGTTGGCGCACCTATGCAGCTATCAGAATTACAGTGTTTCTGCCATTGCACTATGTCATTAAACCACGGTTATGTGGTGCGTTCATGCGCAGTAGACGCTGGTGCCAACAGGAAGCAGCCCTGCAGTAGTATTTTATTGATCCAAAATTGGCTTCACTGCTCTCCATTCAAATCAGAGGGGTGGCTTCGTCCAGTAATATACTGTCTATGTGCTGGACCGGGGTTGATAACAGGTGGTTGATAAGGAACGAGGTGCAGGTGTGTACAGACACAGAGTGCAGGAGCCAGGGAGGAGAGCCACGCCCACTTGCAACCAAGCAGACTCACAGGGGGAAACAGACAGACAGGCACAATAGGAAGGGGGGAAACAGAAGAGAACAAAAGGCAAACAGAGGAAAGGGACCACTGCATATAACAGAAACAATATTTGTTTATTTTATAAATAATAAAATAAATAATAAATAAATAAATATAATAAACAGTAACAATATGCAATATGCTCCATTGTTGCCCAAAGTCCCCAAGACTCCCTTAAAAACTGTGCAGTTTTGTGAGTTTTTGACTTAGGGAAACAAAACTTTGTGAAATGCCATCTTCAACAAATTATTTTCTTCATATCAAATTATTCCTGCTTGCTTACTCTCTAAATTAGAAACATATCCTACATTTTATGTTAGCTAATATGAAAATATGCTTGCATAAAAATATTTATGCAATTTGTGCAATGTGTTTTGTTGAACAGCTGATTTCAGGCACACGGGTAAATTGAAATGGATGCTTGGCCTGAGGGGATGCTTGGTCAGTCCTCTTACAGAACTTACTCATTTCAATTGAAGTGATTTTGACCATTTTGATTTTGCCTTCAAAATAGCATCAGTTCTTTTAGGTGCACTTGTAACGTTCATGTAGAGTGGATTGTGTAAAATCAGCTTTATGGCTGGTCAGGACCCATTGCCATCGCTTTTTAGGGTTCCACGGTCAAGTTATAAACAATGAATATGCCTAGACTTTAAAAAAAACAACAACTGGTGGTTAACATTGTAACATTGCAATTTGGTTAGATTTAGGCACAAGAACTACCAGTTTAGGTTGAGCCAGCAAAACTACTTGGATATGTTTAGGAAAACATCATGGTGTCACGATCCTGTCTGTGTGTCTTGTTGGGGAGTCTGGGCTTTAGTTACTTGTACTTAGTTGGGGTTCTTGTATTCATTATTTCTGGTCTGTTGAGTTTTGGGGTTCTGTCTTGTGCTAGTTGGTCTGTTTAATGTCTGTAACTTGTGTTCTGGCTGTCTCTCTCTTTTCCCTTGCTCTCTCCCTGCCTGATTGTCTTGTTAGTCTCATGTCTGTCACCTGTGTGCTCCCGCCCTGCTCGTTAGTCCCTGGTGTTAAATGTTTGGTCTTTCCCTCTGTCTTTGTCGGGTCATTGTCTAGAGTGTGTTCCCTGTTGCTCCAGTCTGCTCGTCTGTTTGTGGATTACTCTGTGTAGCTGTGCGCTTGTCTTCCCTGTCTCGTCATTTTTGGATTCTGGATTTGGTTTTGGTTTTTGGACTTTGTTATTAGCCACTCACCAGTAAGTGTGCTCGCTTTTTGTTGCCTTTAGCCTTTTTTGTTGATTAAACCACTGAACTTACCTGCTGCTCTCCGTGTCCTGCTATTGGGTCCTACTACCACCACACACACAATCCTGACACATGGTTTAGGTTAAAATAACAATTTTACTTATGTGTCTTCACTGACGTCATTTAAGTAAAGTTACTTTCGCGTAAGTTACCCAACTTACGTAACCTACCTAACTTCTTTAAAAACAATCAATGTTGACCTCTGACTTTTCTGTTAAATATCCTACACATACTTTTAGCGTTCATAAATCACTCTACAGGGTTTCCCCCAGTGCACTTAACTACAACACCATGGCCTCTACAGTGCATTACAAACTGATCTTGAGTGAGAATCGGTTGAATCCCCTGGTGTCATCATCTATGCCAGACCACCAGAGCAGTTGTGGTAGATGGATCCGGCTGGATCCATCCAGATGTTCCCAGCCTTTAATGAGAAAACCCAAGAAGGACACCTCTGAGGCTTGGAACTCACACTTTTCAGCCTTCATGAAGGTGCACATGTACCACATGCTCCTCTATGGACTTGGATGACAGTGCTGTACTTCTCCATCGCCTTAATCTCAGGAGCATAAGAAAGAGTCAGCCGTTGGGAGAGGATTTACTCTGGAGGAGGTCAATAGCGCAGTCATACAGCCAATGCAGCGGCAAAGACAAGCCAGAGCTTGATAAAAAGCTCTTTAAAATACAGGTAATCCTAGGGAACCTCCGGAAAGATCTGGAAACTCAGAGGTAACAGGCAGACAAGGGTCGGATGATAGGGCAGATCTCAGACAGACAGCATGACAGTTAACACCCCTGCAGTATAGTTCCCCAATCCAAGTCCATTTGTAAATTATGTGTCCTTAGCCAAGGATACCCCAAAATGACAAGCTGCTCTACTGGATGGGTAGGTGAAAGGTGAACATTTCATTGCTATTACCTTACATGGTCATTTGAAGAGAAGTCGATCAATGTGTGAACTAGCGGAGGAGACAGCCATCTAGAGCTGTGGTATCAATAGGCTTCTCCACAACCTTTCGACTCATTCCCACCTGAGAGGCAAGAGTCATGTACAAATGCCTTGTCTGCGGTCAAAGTCTTTTTTGTTTTTTGGAAGGTTCCTAACTGAGTGAAGTGACCCGAAAATATTGAAGTAGCAACCATAATAAGAACTGCTCAAATTCTCTTATAGCTAAGGAAAGGTGCTTCAGTGCTTCCTTTCTTATGTCCTTTAGCTCAGGGTACACTGAACGATGCCTCACAAATGGAAAGGAGACATTCTCAAAGTCATACAACAAAATCCATTGACCACATTGAGCAAATCCTTGCACAGTACTAGTAACAGTAACTCCAGGAACCAGGAGCACCGGAATAGCTTTCTGGAGGAGGCAATCGGGCATAAGTCGCTGGATGAGTCGGGACGGCAGGGCTACAGCACAGTGCAGAAACCATTCCAATTTACAGGTAGAACCTCTTGAGGTTCCAGAATGGAGCTCATGCCCTTCTCGTGGCGAACCGCTATCCCCTGCAGACCTTCCAAAATGGAAGGTAAGTTGTTTGTCGTGGCGCTGAAGGGCACTGGCCTGTGTCTCTTTGGCTACATTCATACTGCAGGCCTTAATGCTCAATTTCTATTTTTTCCCCAGATCTGATTTTTTTTGACAGTTCACATTACAGGTGCTGGTCATAATTAGAATATCATCAAAAAGTTGGTTTATGTCAGTAATTCCATTCAAAAAGTGAAACTTGTATAATGTATACATTCTTTCCACACAGACTGATATATTTCAAGTATTTATTCCTTTTAATTTTGATGATTATAACTGACAACTAATGAAAACCCCCAAATCAGTATCTCAGAAAATTAGAATATTGTGAAAAGGTTCAATATTGAAGACACTGGGTGCCACACTCTAATAAGCTAATTAACTCAAAACACCTGCAAAGGCCTTTAAATGGTCTCTCAGTCTAGCTCTGTAGTCTACACAATCATGGGGAAGGCTGCTGACTTGACAGCTGTCCAAAAGACGACTATTGACACCTTGCACAAGGAGGGCAAGACACAAAAGTTAATTGCTAAAGAGTAGTGTTGTTTTTGGCGGCCTATTTTAGTTTTAGTCTAGTCTTTGTGTCAAGCTGTCATTTTAGTTTTTATTAGTTTTAGTCACGTTCATACTCTTTTTAGTCTAGTCGAGTTTCAGTCGACTAAAAGTCTGACCATTTTAGTCTAGTTTTAGTCGACAAAAACTGATGACATTTTAGTCTAGTATTAGTCAATGAAAATTGTATTTTATTCTCTTTTTAGTAATGCAATTCTATTTAACCCAGTCAATATAATATAACTACCTACTAGTAGTATAAACTAAACCAAAATTTTCTTTTAGCCAAACCCATTTCAAACAAGGTTATCTTATATTATTGTTGCCTTAAAGACTCAAGAATATAAATCCATTTCAGACACGGAAGTGACGGAACGGAAGATGCACTGATTTGAAATTAAAACATTTATTTTACCTACCAAACATGTTAGAAGTACACACATATAAATTTAAATAAAATAAATAAAAACAATAAATAAAATAGCATCACATGACAATGGCAGAAATAAATGAATACATTCAAGTTTACCATAAAGACAAACAAGGTGCTTGAATGCTCGAGCAAAAATAACATACTAAAAAGTGCAAATAAAATGTGTGTGTCTGTTACTTACTTGTATTGCTTGTAAACTGGCGAGCAGGCCGAGGGATGTGAGAGAACGTCGCGAGGGCGGTGGCGTGAGTGTTAATGAACATCACCTGTGAGACGCACCGGGCGGTCTTGCATCTCTCACAGAGGAGCGGAAGCATAAAAGGAGGAGCGATGACGCTGAAGATGGAGAGAGGAACAGGCCTGATTTTATGTTGTGTTTTGTTGTGTGCCAGCAGTCGTCCGTGAGGGGCTGCTGGCTTTTACTTTCCGTTTTGTATTTCTGTGTCAGACTTAACTTTTGTCATTTACGCTAACTCACCACCGCTCTGCACATAGCATCTGCATCTTCTAAATAATGCCGCGAGTGGGGCTTGAGGAAGTGACGTCCCCTGCATCTGCGCAGTGCGATCTGATGCGCCTGAAGTGAAAATACTGCAGAAATACTTGCAAAATAATAATAATAATAACACGACTAAACGAGACGAAATAACGTTATAACATTTCGTCTCGTCTCGTTTTGGTCAACGAAAATGTAGAGACATTTTATCATAGTTTTCGTTTTGTAAACCACATTTAGTCTCGTTTTTATTCATCAACAATATTGCAAAATACATTTAATTATAGTCATCGTCACATGACCAGCATTTACGTTGCGTCTCGTCTCGTTTTCGTCACGTGATAAAGGTTCGTTGATGACGATATTTAGTCATCATTTTCGTTGACGAAAGCAACACTACTAAAGAGGCTGGCTGTTCACAGAGCTCTGTGTGCAAGCACATTAATAGAGAGGCGAAGGGAAGGAAAAGATGTAGTAGAAAAACGTGTACAAGCAATAGGGATAACCGCACCCTGGAGAGGATTGTGAAACAAAACCCATTCAAAAATATGGGGGAGATTCACAAAGAGTGGACCGCAGCAGGAGTCAGTGCTTAAAGAACCACCACGCACAGACGTATGCAATACCTGGGTTTCAGCTGTCGCATTCCTTGTGTCAAGCCACTCTTGAACAAGACACAGCATCAGAACCATCTCGCCTGGGCTAAAGACAAAAAGGACTGGACTGCTGCTGAGTGGTCCAAAGTTATGCTCTCTGATGAAAGTAAATTTTGCATTTCCTTTGGAAATCAAGGTCCCAGAGTCTGGTGGAAGAGAGGAGAGGCACAGAATCCACATTGCAGTCCAGTGATGGTTTGGGGTGCCATGTCATCTGCTGGTGTTGGTCCACTGTGTTTTCTGAGGTCCAAGGTCAACACAGCCGTCTACCAGAACGTTTTAGAGCACTTCATGCTTCCTCCTGCTGACCAACTTTATGGAGATGCAGATTTCATTTTCAGACAGGACTTGGCACCTCCACACAGCGCCAAAGCTACCAGTACCTGGTTACCTATCCCTGTTCTTAATTGGCCAGCAAACTCGCCTGACCTAACCCTACAGAAAATCTATGGGGTACTGTGAAGAGGAAGATGCAATACGCCAGACCCAACAATGCAGAAGAGCCGAAGGCCACTATAAGAGCGACCTGGGCTCTCATAACACCTGAGCAGTGCCACAGACTGATTGACTCCATGCCACGCCGCATTGCTGCAGTAATTCAGGCAAAAGGAGCCCCAAATAAGTATTGAGTGCTGTACATACTCAATACTTTTCATGTTCATACTATTTAGTTGGCCAACAAAATCCTTTTTTTGTATTGGTCTTAAGTAATATATAAATTTTCGGAGATACTGAATTTGGGATTTTCATTAGTTGTCACTTTTAATCATGACAATTAAATGAAATAAACATTTGAAATATATCAGTCTGTGTGTAATGAATGAAGATCCAAGTTTCACTTTTTGAATGGAATTACTGAAATAAATCAACTCTTTGATATTCTAATTATATGACCAGCACCTGTATAGTTTAAATGTAGCCCATATCAGACTCCAGTGTGAGCTGTCCGTGGCCTGAAAGTGACGCGCATGTGCAGAAGAATAACACGATGTCAAACGCAGCACGCTGTTGCAAGCTACAGCAGCAAACAGGGAGCAACATAGGTTAGCTCGTGGGAGACTCCCATTTTTCCTTGTCCTCTCACAGGTTACATTTCTCCCGAATTATGACAAGGGTTTACAACTTTCTGTTCTTTTCTTTATGGTTTCTGAAGCTGTACAACGCAACTGCCCCACAACTCACTAACTCCGTCTCTAATTAATGCAATTAAAAAGATCCGATCTGTATCGGATTTGGACCACATATGGAAGAGGCCCAATTCCGAACTGGAAAAGATCAGATTCCATGTGACTTGGCCTGTTCACACTGTCAGAAAAAGATCAGATCTGAGTCACATATAGGCAAAAAAAATCGGATTTGGGTCACATTGGCCTGCAGTCTGAACGTAGCCTTTGAGTTAATCAGAGTCAGCTGGGTTCATGGTGGCCAGATTGCACTGCATTGCTCATGGGTACTGGCAGATTTGAACCCAGATTCCAGTTTGCTTTGAGTAGGAAGTAAAGTTCACTTTACTTAACAGTTTTCAGACTAGGTAAAAACTGGCAGAACAGGTCAGGCTCAGAAATGGCAGATCAGGCAAAAGCAAATGAAGGAATGAGCTCTACTTGAGGAGATGGGTGGAGGAAACCAGCTGAGGGAATGAGCTGATTGCATTGCCTGAGAGAGTGGCAGGACCTGAAATGACAGGAGAGTTGTGATAAAGCAAAACAGATGAAAACAAACTAACAGCTTGTGGAATTTGTGACAGTATCACCATTATCACAGACTGATTAAGTAGCTTTTAACAGTGGAGCTGTCCACTAGTGACTTAGAGTGCTGTTGTCAGCTCAGCTGTGTTTCACAGTATGTTACTTCCTGGTTAAATGCATATTAAAAGACAGTGAAATCCACAGAAATAATCATAATTTGACAACTCTGACTGAGCTATTAACCTTATGTGCAGTAAGGGCTTGTGTGGTCTATTTTTGTACTGAACATCACAGCTGTACAAACAGTGATATGTTCATTTTGACTGCCTGTTGCATCTGTAACTTTAGAAATGCCCAAATTTATACAAAATTGTAACTCAAAGGAATAGTTAAACATTTTGGGATATCCATTTGTGAGTCTTCACTGGTTCTGCCAAACTCATGGTGACAAGAAGACTCCAGGAAGTGACTGCACCCTGTCAAGAAATTATTTGGAACATAACCCCCAGTAAAACCACAAAACTTTGATCTTACAGTTTTTTTATGCCTATATTAATCAATACAGATATAATGTGTTAATTACAGAGCTTAAAAAGTGCCTATTTGTAACAAGGCAAGGCCCTGTTTCCATTCTTGCCGGTGCTATGCTAAGCAAACCTGCTGCTGCCTGTAGATTCATATTCACTGTACAGATCTTCTCATCCATCAGCAAGAAAGTGAATAGGCATGTTTACCAGAATACTGAAAAACTATCAGAAACTACTTTGTATTTTTGTGGTGTACCAGATAGTATGTGTCTGGTCTCATGAAGGCTCAGTAACTAACTTTGACTTCCAGATCTCATTCCGGTTTTGATTGGATTAATTCATTTATAAGGATCCAATACATCTCCTGCAAAGTGTTATCAGATTGTGTCAAGGACTTTCTGGCTTTGGGTTTACAAAAACAGGGCACATAGCTAATAATTATCAAGAGATTATCATTCCTAGTATGTTCTGCATTTGTACAGATACAACCTATGTAATCTCTATTGCAACTTATATAAAATTCCTGTCTGTCTCTGCATCCATGTGACTTACCCAAAAGCAACAATTTGCCACCATTTAATTGGCTCTGCCTTATCAAGTGGAGCTAGATGAAGGCGCATTGCCAACATAGTGTGGTTCATTTCAAATAAAAAAATGTGTGTGGACTATAAGTGAGTTGATAATCCCAGTCTATTTATTCAATACACAGAAAAAGGGAAGAGTGGAAGAAGATAGATAGGAAGGAACCTGTATCAGGACTAATGATAATTCATTACAATGCAGAGGTCTAAAGATTATATAAAATGGCAAAAATGACATTGTTCCTGAAGTGTTATTTATTGGAATGCAATTATAATGCGATAAGAGTGGCTGTGACAATGAATATTTGATTTTTGGCTGGGACTTGACATTTAGAACAGTTTCTCATTTGGTAATAATTGCTGTGAAAGAAAGATTCCTCAGTCTATAGGGTACAGAGCTCACTGCACAGCAACTCACGCTTCCACTACTGCACTGGAATAGTAGTAGGATAGTAGGAAGCAGACAGGGAACTTTATTTATTTATTAATAACTGAATGTTGTTTGGGAGGCGCGGTGGTGCAGTGGTTAGCACTGTCGCCTCACAGAAGGTCGTGGGTTCAAACCTCAGTTGCCCCGGTCTTTCTGTGTGGAGTTTGCATTTTCTCCACAGTGCCAGACGCCATTCAATGTGAGCATCCAGTTGACGATGGATGAATGTTGTTCGGGTTGACAATGGATGAATGTTGTTAGGGAGGCGCGGTGGTGCAGTGGTTAGCACTGTCGCTTCACAGCATGAAGGTCGTGGACCTTTCTGTGTGGAGTTTGCATGGTCTCCCCAGGTGCTCCGGCTTCCTCCCACCATCCAAAGATGGTCCTTAGGTGTGAATGTGAATGGTTGTCTGTCTATGTGTGGCCCTGCAATGGACTGGCGACCTGTCCACGGTGTACCCCGCCTTTTGCCCGATGTCAGCTGGGATTGGGGCTCTTAGCAGCATTTCAGTAGTCTTTGGCATATTGAGAACATTCTGTTTACAGCTACAGGGCACATAACACAACAACTAGCTGAAGTCAAAAGAAAAGTTGGGAAACATTCTCTAAACACAACCACCTTCAGATGCGGTCACATGCTCTACTCAAGAAACGGTAAGCATTTAGCTCAGGACTAATTGAACTGTTCACAGTTCTGTGGTTTTAAAGGGACTATTAAATACTTAATTAATTGATTCACAATCTCTAGTGATGTATTTGTGGCAGCAGGATGGTGTATGTGGGGTTGAGTCAAAATAAAGTGTGAGTTCTTGGAGATGAAGAAAGTCCATACTGGGTAATAGTGGCAATAGTGCTTAGAGCCGGGTGTATCAGTAAAGGATCTTTCAGTAATGCCTAAATAAAGAAGAACATAATGTCTCACCTCAGAGGAAGATAAACATGTAATGATGTAATGCACAGGTGGGAAGAATACTGTAGAAGTCATGTTTGATGACACAATCAATAAAAAGAAACTCCCTTAATGTATTTTAACATCTGTTCAAGGTGCTGCGAAAGCTAACAGATAGAGCATGGCAGTGTTCCAGTGATCATATAATTCTGGATTACAGATTTTCATTAAATTTAAGATGGGTGTTTGTGCTGGTAGGTGCCTGCAGCAAACTGCTTGAGCGGTGGGGGACACTGCAGTTTGTTTGTATTTTATTGTGTGTTTTGACAGAGCCAGCTGGTATTAACTGGTGCTAAGGACCTGCTGATCCCCGCCGCCACTCTCAACTCACAGTGTGTCATTTGGAGGAGCTGTTCACCACAGCTCGCCCGTATTGACAGGTTTTATGTTCCTGCTGAATTCAGCACAGTCTCTGAAGAGAACCCCCACCCCCCCCCCACTCCAACCCCTTTGTTTTCAGTGCAAATGAAATATTGATGAGAGGCCCTGGCCTCTTTTTTCATGTGTTCCTTTACTCTTTCCTGCTTGCGCTCTCTCTCTCTCTCTCTCTCTCTCTCTCTCTCTCTCTCTCTCTCTCTCTAACTTTATACTCTTTCTATCCCTCTGTGTTGTTTATCTTCACTTTCTCTATTCTTGCGTTTCTGGTGCAATCTTCAAGCAGATGGTGGAGAAAATGAGAGTGCATTGTTTTGTGTGGAGATTTGTGTGTTGAGAAGTGAGCCAGCCAAAGTTTCAGAAGACAGCATTTACAAGAACCTTAATATTTCATTTTTTAGGATTGGATCCCAACTCTCGCCCCGTGGCAGCTAGGATTGGCTTCAGTCCCCCACGACCCTCCAAGGATAAGCGGTTATAGATAATGGATTGTTGTGGTAATTTGAAGGTCATCGTAATCAATATCGCTTACACACCCGGGCAGACAGTTGGCAATAAAAGGAAGTTTTTCCTTGCCTGTGTCGCCTAGTGCTGCTCTTGGTGGGAATTGTTGGGCTTCTGTAAATAACTTCAGAGTATGGTCTAGACCTGCTCTTTATGAAAAGTGCTGTGAGATAACTGTTGTTGTGATTTAGTGCTATATAAATAAAATTGAATTGAATTGAATGTTACTTCAGCTAGAAACATTATGATAGGACTTGCGAAATGCGAAACTGCTTTTGTCTATACCTGTCTAGCTTTTCAATCTAATAATGTTCTAACTTAACTAACTGAAAGTGAATACACATTCAGTTCATGTAGGTTTAAGTCATTTCTGTGTCTGTTGTCTTCTATCGGCTTGAATTAGATAACAATTAAACAGTTAATTGGATCATGTCAACCAGTCATTGATGTAAAATTACCATACAAATATTGTGCATATAAACTTTTCTATTTGTAATATATTTTCTTCTTTTCCTTTAGAAGTCCATTTGTAAACTCCATTAGGGAGACAGGCAAAACAGCAGCATTATCAGTGTTTGCTACTTGTTTATAATCTTGCAGGTGTCTCGGGTGGTAATGAATTCTTCTCCAGCAGCGCTCCATGTACACCATTACTCTTATCCCCTAGACCATGGCATGCTAATTAACATTTATAAAATACAATTTGTTTTCAGAGAGCGTGAGAGAGGAGAGACTGAGAAGAAGGAGAGAGGGTTGCTTTTTGATTTGATGGAACAAGTTCACAGGAACTAAGAATCAGGAACTGCATAGGAGTGAGGACTTTTTATTAAAAATGGCAATGCATTGCAGTATATAAACAGAGACAATTAACCAGAGTACACAAATAAGATAGGTAAAAGCAAAAGATGGTAGCAACCATGAAAATGAGCTGGCAGCCACTACAAGGGGGGAGGGCTGGAGTCAAGTTCCTGAAAAGACACTATTAGTATAATAGGAAATGTGTGTTTGAAAGGAGCTTTTAAAATGTATTCAATTAAATAAACCTTTTTTTAAATTTCAGCCAGTCATTGTTCTACTTCTAATCTAATTGATATGATTGAAGTGTAATTGATTACATATTCATTAATTGTGAGTGTCTAATGCCTCAGTTGTTATTGTTCTGTGCTTTGATGATGAATATTAATGTTCCATGATCTTTTTCTGGTCTCAACAGGACCTTAAACCCTGACAGGATTTTGTAGTCTGGTTAGTCTAGTTTGTTAATATTAAAATGGCCAGAAAAATGTTTAAAAAAAGAATAAATGTCTTTTATTTACAGTAAGTTATACCAAAATTACACCAAACACAACCAAAGTTACACACTACAGTCACACTTAGTCACTGAATGTCATTAAAATAGTTTTATTCTTTCACTCCCAGAGTTGCTGTAGCATGACAAAAGTGCGATTTGGAAAGTTTTTCAGTATGCTTTTTTGTATGTGCCTTTCACAGGGGCCAATGTGACGCCTTCAATGACTTTTTGTTGAAAATGTGCATCTCACATTGGTTTCACCTACAACAGTGGGTCGACTATAGACGGCCCACGGGCAAATAAAATAAATAAATAAATAAATAAACAAATACTTACAGTGGCTGGTGCTGAAATTGATCTTGGCCATGACAGCAACAGTTACTCACATAATCACTTCCTCTTAAATGATTGTGCCTGCAAAATAAAAGACCGAGATATTTTTTTTTGCAGCAGTGCTTTATTTCAAGTTGAAATGAGAGATTTTACTTTTTAAAAGTTCTGAAAGACATTCAGAAGAGACTGTGGAGTGCTTAACACACCTCTGAAATACACGTCAGGAAAAGTGAAATTGTATTGCTCTGAACAAGAAGTTCATGAATTTCCTCTGCCGGGAGATGCTGAGGAAATGAAAATAAGAGTCCAGGATGTGGATCAGTCGCTGGGACACAGACACTCAAGCACATGCTTTAGTGTAAGCATGTGAAACAGTCTCTTCATAGTTAATTAGTTGGAGGTAAAGCTATGTTTAAATATGTAAATATTTTGCAGGCACAATTACTTATGAGGAAGTGATTATGTGCGTAACTGTTACTGTCATTACTGAGATCTACATCAAATCATGTATTTATTTATTTATGTGGCCAGCGGTCAGCAATTGGTGACCATTGAGGTGTCACACCGATGCACAGCCCTGTGAAAGGGCACCGAACTAGTTTTTATTAATCCTGAACATTGTTGCGTGTTCAAATTGCACCAAACGCGACTCTGCACTCCCTTGGGTCTGCAGAAACAAACTTGCTAATTTTAAAGTCGATTGGATGAATGGTTCTTGACATGATGTAAATACAAACAGACAGGCACGCACACACACACACACACACACACACACACACACACACACACACATACACAGATTTCTTCCATCATTAGAGAGATTCTTTTAGGCGTAATCTATTTTCATGTGAATTTTTTTGAACTATGAAACTACGTTTCCTTTTTACATTGCCATATTCTGTGTTTCTGTCACTAGTCTATTTGATTGCACCTACCATGTTCTTTATGTAGAACCACAGGATTACTCAATGTAAGAAAAAGGTTCACACAATGAATTACAATGCGCGATATTTAGTGAATGTCATAAACCCAGTTAGCCCCACATCCGTCTGTTCATACCATAACACAATACATGTCGTTTACACAGAATATGCAGTCAATATGGATGTTTTTTTGTTATTTACAAATGCTAGCATACAGCAAAACAGTGGCTCAAAATCGATATTGAAACAGTTGATAAGCATTTCTGAATCAACGTTGTCATGGGAACATCAACAAGAAGCATCTACAGGTTTTTTTAAAATTACTTACACAACTTTCTGGAGTTGAGTTTATCCAATGTGGATACATAACAACCCACAAGAGGAGCGAATGAAAGAATAATCTTCAAAAATAGGAGAAGAATAGTTGGGCCAGGGAGAGGAAGAGTGCCAGAGAGGGGACTAGCAGAACAAGGGTATGTGTTTCATCCAGGCACAAAGCGAGAGACGACATTAGATGTCTTGTGGGTGAGAACATGTGGCCAAATGCTTAAGATCATGTGGATTAGAACAGGACTGTGCATTTTTGATTCTTTCCCTACTGTGCATTTTTGTTTGTTTTCAATGTAATTGCTGTACATTTACTCATTTGGCAGACTCTTTTATCCAATCAACTTAAATTTGAAGAACAACATACAAGCATCAATAAAGCATCAATACAGTAAGACATCTACTAGTGACAATAAATACTAATAAGAGTCAGCATCAGTAGGGTGAATATATAAAGAAAGAAGCCTAAGTTACCAGTGCAATCAATACAACAGAGTTGTAAGTAGACAGAAGATAAAGAGCACAGTAAGTGCATGTTAGAGGTAAGCGGTTAGAGGTGTTATACCGTATGAGGAAGTATTTTCAAGAAGAGATGAGTTTTGAAGAGCTTCTTGAAGTTAGAGAGGGACAACCCTGCTCTGATGTAAGTGGTTGCTCGTTCCACCATTGTGGTGTCACAGGTGAGAACAGCCAAGACTAAAGTGAGACTGATTTGTGCTGAGGGATTACAGAGCCAAGCGCTGTTTGTTGGAGGAACGCAGGTGAATGTATTTGACAGTATTTTTAAGGTTTTACTAGTGTAATTCATTTTCATTCATTTTCTTTTTCCTACTCTACATTCTATAAAGTAAAGATTTATTTAAAATCCCTTTTACATAGCTTGTTGCCAAAAATGCACACATGTGACCCCTCAAGCCAAAAATGTAGGGTGGTTTTACAGAAAGAGGAAACTGAATTACAAAAAACAATGGATTTAACAGTGTATACAGTCGGTGTTTAAAGAACAAAATGTGGTTTTGAGCAGACAATGTACTATTTGGCTAATTGTTTGAGGTAGGTGTGTTGCTGTGTTAAGAGTTTTGATAAAGTGTCTTGAGTTTAGGTAAGCGCTTGTTAGCAATTGAAAAAAACTGTAATGCATACACAATGACAAGTATAACATAACTTTGATCATGTATGGAGGAAAACAATGAATACACAGAACATTTGACTTAAACTGTAACTTGTTTCATAACATAAGCATCTTCAATTCAGGAAAAGTTTTTGGTGATAAAACTTTTTCAAGCGAGACTCAGTGTAATGCAATGTGAGACTACATGAACACAACAGGACAAACCCAGGGCTTCTGACAATATTCCTGTATGTATTTTTATACACTAGATCAGTAATGGAGCTTGTCAATGATACTAGCATTAGTAACTAATGAATCCTTCTTTAGTATTGGTCATCTGAGAAAACAGTCTGAAGTAGAATGGTAGAACTTGTAATCGTGTGTTCCAGTTGTACTGGGACGTTGGAATATCTGAGTTACCAGTCAGAAATTTCAGCTGAAACACCGCCTAAGTCCGACTCAGAAAGACCTCACCAACCCAGACCTCAAAATCCAAGATGACTGCTCTGAGCATCAACAGAATGAAACCCATACTACTATACATTGTGTCTTACACAGTACTGTCCAACTTTTCTCTGTGGATGTGTTGCTACAGTGTTTGGGTGTTTCAACTGGCACCAACTTTCTAGCAATGGCTAGAGACATTCATCTTGGTTTGAGACCTAAATCCATCTGATTGGAATGCGGTCAACTCAGGTGGGACATCATTTCCATCACCAACTTCGAAGTAAATGGAATGCTGTAACTGCAAGGAAGTAACTAACTAAGGTCTGCCTTGATAAGAGAAATGACAGGTTGCATTTGTACCCAAAAAGAGTATGGTGACATGTAAATGCCATAGACCAGGGGTGCTGTTTTACTTTCTGCTTTTGAATATTGTCGACTATAGGTTCAGTCATTAAATGTCAAATACTGTTCTCATTTTCAAATTTCTCCTTTGTCATTCTTATTATATATTATGTATGAATATATATTTTTCACCGGACATGCGGGTGGAAATGTCCTTGACTTAAACATTGCTTGCATGAATTGAAAATCGGGTTGTTTATTTTGTATTTTTATTGTCAAATTTGAATTAAAATTTAAATATTTTCCACTTTTCAGGAGGGTACAGCTTTTATTAACTTGTCAAACAGCTTTACCAATTTTATTTAAATTTTTACTGAACTAACATACATACAATAACTCACTCACACTCACTCATCGCAAACCGCTTACCCTATGAACAGGGTTGCGGGGGGCTGGAACTACATACAGTATGTGGAAAATAATAATGCTATTGTAGAACTATATTTTCATTTTCAAGTTTACCTTATCATTTGAATATAGCCTCTGATATGGTTCTACATCACTGAAGATAACCAGAGGTTTTTCAGAATTGTCTAATCGTCTTGTCTGGTTGTGGCATTCACAACACGTTCATTGGTTTAAGAAGTGTCGATGGACCTTTTTTTTGCTTTAACTGTGTTGGAAAGCACTGTAACTGCTGTAAATCTCAGCTGCCTACAGCTGCTGCAAACCTTTCAGAGCCACCTCTCAGCCTACAGGGGGTTAATGCGTGGTACTCAAACGGGAGTTTTTTTGGTTTGTTTCCTCTCATCACTCTAATTCTGTCAGCAATGCCAGCATCCGTGTCCCATTTCCATCTCTTTTCACCTCAACCACAACTTTCCTGTTTTCAGCACATTTTCCATTAATACCCCACCCCCAGCACCCATCTCTCGTGAGTGGATGTGCCCTCATTTCTTATTTTCTTTCTTCCTCTTCCTTCACTCCATTCCTCACTTACTTTATCTGGGTGTCACTGTGTCAGAATGTATTTGGAGCTAAATTATTCATTAGAGAACTGGAGGGCAATCAGAGAGACTGGTACCACGGCAGGGCCCGTGTGTATATATGCGCACATGCTTGACGGAATATGTAGATGCATGCGTTCTTGGTTGTGTGTGTGAGACAGAGCCACTCCAGGAGGAAGTATAGCAGGCTGGAAGAAAGAGATTATATAGAAACCCGAGGGGAGCCCAACACAGAGCTCTGCAGCTCTTCTTACAGCCTAGAGAATGATGAATAACATTGTACACTTAAATAATATTTTTTCATAATATAACCAATAATGCTGGTGTTAAAACATGAATTGTCTGCTGTTACCTTCCACTCACCTTTCTGCCCAAGGCAATTTGAATTCATTCATGAGAGAATATATCGGCAGCAATAAGTGATACCATTCATATATTTCTGTGTGCCTGGATTAAACCATGTGGTTTTGATTGCAAGCTTCCTCCACACTTTAACTCCTCAGTCGGCGAATTTTGTGTCAGCATCCATGCCGTGAGCCTCCTCAGTGGTGGGAGCTCCACTTCCTCCCCCTCTCTCACCATCATGGAGAAGGATGTCAACAGACTTCTCAGGAGAAAGAACCCACGCAAAGACTCTGTCTCCCCATCCACCATGACGCACTGTGCTGATCAGCTGTTTCTGATGTTCACAGACATCTTTAACACCTCACAGGAGACATGCCATGTGCCAACCTGCTTCAAAGCCTCCACCATCATCCCTGGCTCCAAAAAAACAAGGGTCACTGGTTTAAATGACTAGAAATCTGTCACCCTGAACTCTGTGGTTATGAAGTATTTTGAGCACCTTGTGTTGTCCCACCAATTCCATTTTAGACCCACTGCTGGCCCCCCTGCAGTTTGCCTACAGAGCCAACAGGTCTGTAGAAAATGGAGTAAACATGGCCCTTCACTACATCCTCCAGCCCTTGAACAGCCCAGGAACCCATTCCAGGATCCTGTTTATGGACTTTAGCTCTGTCTTCAACACCATCATCTCTGCTCTGCTGCAGGATAAGCTCTCCCAGCTGGGCGTGCTCGACTCCACCTGCAAGTGGATCACATACTTCTTCTCCGACAGGAGGCAGTACATGAAACTGGGAAAACATTTTGCAAACTCTAGGACCACACATTCAGCACTGGTTCCCCTCAGAGACGTATGCTTTCCCCTCTGTTTTTCTCCCTGTACACAAACAGCTGCACCTCCAGCCACCAGACTGTCAAGTTCTTAAAGTTTTCAGAAGACACCACCCTCGTTTGGCTCATCTCTGGTAAGGATGTGTCAGCCTACAGGTGGGAGATTAACCATCTGGTGATGTGGTGCAGCCAGAACATTCTGGAGCTCAACGCTCTGAAGACAGTAGAGATGGATATAGATTTTAGAAATAGCCCACCCCATCACCCCACACGACTCCAGAGTCGACACTGTGGAGTCATTCCACTTCCTGGGCACCATCATCTTCCAAGACCTCAAGTGGGAGTTGAACATCACCTCCCTCACCAAGAAAGCTCAGCAGAGGATGTACTTCCTGTGGTAGCTGAAAAAGTTCAACCTGCCAAAGACAATGATGGTGCACTTCTACAGCCCCATCATTAAGTCCATCCTTACTTCCTCCATCACCATCTGGTACGCTGCTGCCACCACCAAGGACAAGCGCGGCTGCAGTGCACCATTTGTTCACTATACAGAGCATGGCCAATGACTCTGAGACAATCCTGTGACATTGTGTTTCCTAGGAAGGTCTTGATTCTCTTCAGTGCTGAGAAGAACCTCTAAGATTCAGCTGTAGTCAATGGAGTTGTGATGAGGAGACAGTGACAGTGACAGAGACAGTGTTAACAGAGACAGTGTCTGAGAAGGCGTCTTGATGTCATCATCCTGTAGATATGTGACAGAATAGACAAAAAACTCTTTAACTAATACTACACAAAAATTATGTTATTTGTTTATTTATTTATTGTTTAAACTGAACACACCTTCTAAACATTCACAGTGCAGGGTGCAAAAAGTAGGCTAGTGATGTAATAGGCCATTGCCTGATGTGAACCATGCCTCAAACTAAAAAGCTCTCAGAAGACCTAAGATTGAAGAAGGATCCTAGAGTGTCAGCTGAAGACTTTTCTTTTCTGAAGACTGAAGACATTTCTATTGACGACTCTAAAAAGAATGAAAAAAAATGGAGTTCATGGGACAACCTTTTTTAGACTAATCCTCTAAAAACCAGGATTTTCTGAGCTTTTGATTTCATTGTGGCCACACAGAGCTAACTCAAAGGTACCACATAATTTGATTAATTATATTATTTTAAACAGGATGTACCTGTTTTTGTCAATTACTTCATTATGCTTACAGATTCTTATCCCATAGCCTTCATCAAGCTGAGGAGCTATTATTTTCCCAAAGCTTGGCTAGTTGCATTGCATTTTCCAAGTGGACCCTAGTTTGTTCATGCTTTTTCGTTTTTTTTGGTATAAGCTTTAAATCAGGGGTGCCCAACCTTTTTTAACCCAGGATCTACTTTTCAAGTAGCCAACCTCCCGAGATCTACCAGTCCAGTGTCAACATCACAAACCCACACACATTGTTTCCAGCCTGCAGTAACTAACCTCACAACACTATTTCTTCGTTGTCACACAACTGCTAGACATCACAACACAAACCCCCCCTCTCTCAAACACAGACAAATTCCTCTCACACAGTTGCCAATTTGCATAGTGTGCTGTAGCACAAGCCCGCTCTCTGCTCCTCTCTCGCACGCACGCACGCACGCACGCACGCACGCACGCACGCACGCACGCACGCATGCACATGCCAACCTGCATGTTGAGCAATAGTCATAACTGACCGTAATATGAACCAAACAGAAAAATAAACCAGATACAAAACAGGTAGATCATTGAGTTTTAAAAAGGAAATCACTTTCTACCTTAGTGGGAGACCTGGCACTGGGAGGTAGAGGATAGCTTCTCGTAGTCAGGAGTGTAGGAGCTGGTTGCAAGGCGTAGGCAGGCTGCAAGCTGGTTATCAGTCATTGCTGATCTGTACTTGGACTTGATTTCTCGCACATAATTTTCATGTGCGAGAAAGCAGACTCGCACAAATAAGTTGATCCAAAAAGAGCTGTCAGGTTCAAGGCACATCTTCTGAGATTGGGATACTTCTCCACCAGTAGATTCCAGAACACTACATGCTCTCCAGGTTGAGCGGATGTTGATCTGGCTTTGATTTCAATGTCATTTTGCAATATCAGAATCTCATTCTCAAGAGCGGAGCTTTCCAAGTCGAAAAGTGATTTGCCTTTGGCGGCAATGTCACCAACATCAATACTTGCACCAAATGGATAACACATATAGCTGGCTACAGGCTCCATGGATGCAAAGTCAGTAAAACGTCTCTCAAACTCTGCTGAGATGCTCTGAACATGCTGCTCATAACGTGCACTGTCAAGCTGTGTCACACCTTTACCTTGACGTTGTAGTTCTGCTTGCATGTGAGGGAAGTTGCGCAGGTTACCACGCTGCAGTCTGCTTGACATCAGCTGTAGCTTGCTTTTAAATGTGTTTACTGAACTCATCATGTTGACTACATCTTTATCCTTACCCTGCCGGTCTAAATTCAATTCATTGAGCTCGCCAGTGAGATCAGTGAGGAAAGATAAATCTAAAAGCCACTGGTGGTCCTCTAGCTTTGTATGGTAATCCACGTGTTTTGAAAGTTTCAGGAAGTCCTTGATTTCAGGCAATAGCTCCGTGAATCTGGCCAAAAATTTACCTCTGCTTAACCACCTAACATCCGTGTGAAGCAGCAGGTCTGTGTGCTCAGCATCATTCTACTCCAAGTGAGCACAGAAAAGCCTTCTCTGAAGACTCCTGGCCCGAACTGAACTCACAATCTTCATCGCAATATCCATCACTTCTTTCATATTTAAAATTTTTCCACACAACGCTTGCTGGTGAATTATACAATGATAATTCGGGATATCCAGGAAAGATTCACTTTCTTTGCACAGTGCAATGAACCCACTAGTGCAGCCCATCATAGCAGGCGTCCCATCAGTTGTAATGGAGATCAGCTTGAAGAGCGGCAGTTTTGTCTCGCTAACAAATCCCATGAAAGCATTAAAAATATGCTCGCCTCTGGTGTGTCCTTTTAATGGCAAAACTGTGCGTAGCTCTTCCTTGGCAGTCATGTCTCCAAAACCCAACCTGATGAAAACACACAATTGTGCCACATCTACCATATCAGTCGACTCGTCAAATTGGAGGGAAAAGCACTCACACGCGTCAATATCCTTCTTCAGTTGCTCCTCTACATCCACAGCCATTCTCTCAAATCGCCTTGTTATAGTACTGCGGGAGAGTTGCACTTCTTCAATGGCCTTCATGATCTGTGTTTTTTTTTTAAAGTCGTCAAAAAGGCTATCCGCGGCCTCGAGAATGGCTTTCTTCACCATTTCGCCGTCATTGAATGGCTTCTTGTATTTAGCAAGGACGTGATTGACGCAATAGGAAGCAATAGTTGCGGCCTTTTGGTTTGGTGAAGATTGACTGCTGCGCTGGAAGCTGTGCTTTCAAATCCTGCACTTTTGTGGCACATAAAGGCGTTTTTGCAGGGAAATCCCTCTCGTAGCTCCCGTGTACTGTTTTGAAATGCCGCTCCAGATTTCCTTTCTTTGCCAACGCCACCATTGCATTGCAGATCAAACAAACAGGCTTTGAATGAGAATAAACAAAAAAATAATCCTCCTCCCATTCAGGGTGAAAATAGTAAGTCTTGGCTCATTTCCCCTCAGCCATGTCAACGTTTAGGAGCGTGTAACTGCTTTTCGCTAGCATCTAACTACTGTTGACAACCTCCTGTCATGCGTGCGACGTAGGTTAAATGTGACCAACTTTTTCTTTTTATCTTTTTTTAAATACTTTTTTTGTGGATGTCTTGGCAAGGACTCATGATATAGGCTGTAGTGAACATTTAATAGCACACACACAAAAAAAATTTTTTTTTTAAAATTTTTTTTGACGGTTGACTTGGGATCATTCCGCGGTCTACCAGTAGATCGCGATTGACTGGTTGGGCACTCCTGCTTTAAATATTTCAATCCTGTCATATATATATATATACTGGGTCTTTATATATATATATATATATATATATATATATACTGGGTCATTTAAAAAAGGAGGCAGGAAAAGGAAAAATAAAGCATTGGTGTCACTACGTGCAGATAGCCAAGCCTTCTTACTCTGCCTTCTTACTGTTGCTGAATTATGATGTCAGGATAATCAGGTTCCTTGACTCTGAGCTTGTCTTGCAATGTTCTTCTCTCAAAAGGCATTATTTTTGTGCCCTGCATGCCCTCTATTGGCCAGCCACACTGGTAGAGAGCCCGATCAGTTTTGCTTTGTAAAATGCTAATTATGCTGTGTTCACACTAAATGTGAAGTAAATTTTTGCCTTGTGTTACTCGCACGAGTTTGACTGTGGGATATTTATTCTGGTTTACTACACCGGAATGAGCCCCAGAAAGACATATATTTCTTTGATTTATTTGCAATAAACAGATCGAAACAATGCTGAAATAACTACATCATGATGCAGACCTGTAAAAAGTCTAAATTCATCCTTTGTCAGGTCTGTCCGCATGTTAACAAGAACATTAAATTGCTTGTTTTCTAAATTTTGATCGATCAGGGCAATGCTATGCTAACTGCCAGTGCTTAAAATACCAGCACCTCAACATTTTACTCTTTGGTAACCCTTATGTAACCACCACTTTACAGCACAAAGTGACGCCCCATTAGCAAACTTTTGAAATGTTGAACTCATTCCTCTGCATGACTGGTTATGATTATGACCAAGGTAGCATTAACAAATCAAAGACTAACAACCATGTAGAGTATTGTACAATAATTTAATGAATGACAGGCAGATAGACAATCCATTACTCACCAGAGACTCAGTTACTTTCTGCTTTTTTCCTACAGTCTGTCTTCCTTTCTGTACTTCATGAATTAAAGTATTTCCTCTCCTTCACTTGGCAAAAAACATGGACGAAGACAGACAATTACAGTACATTATACCACCCAACAGTGGAGGTTGGCACCTCCAGGGCTTGCTGCTCTGGACAGGTTGAAAAGCCAAATACAAAATAAATCCCCTTCTTACAGTAATCCCAAAACTTTAAAATATTAACCCTGTGCTCCACTCCCACTGGTAAACAACTGAGTAGAGCAGAATCCAATGTGACCCCAGGGGTTTATTCCCCCAGAGCTCTCTGGCTCTGTCCTTGTACTCTGCTGGGTCCTCCCAACACAACACAGGATGCAGTTAAAATTGTGCAAATTTGCGAATGACATAAGTTTTGCATGGCATTCGCAACAGGTACTCTGTGTCTATTCTGCGTCGACGTCTTTGCGTTGACTTTGTACGTAATTGCACCACATGAAAACTTTGCTTCACGTTTAGTGTGAACACACCATGAGTTTTGGCATTTCAGTGACACAAGTGTCTTACTTGTGAGGACCTACATTGACCTAATGCATTCCCTGGCCCATAACCTAAACCTAATTCTAATTTCAAACATTTGCAGTATTTAGGACCAGCCAATATGTCCTCACAATGCAGAAATGTCCTCACTATGATGGCGTAAAAACTGATCCTGGTCCTCACAAAGATAGCAATACAATTATTTTAGGATAACAAAGAATATCCAACCAGGACACAAAGACATTAGAAACAGAAGTGCTGTCTTTATATTTCTACTAAAGCCAATATCCCAGACCAAAGCTCCCCAAATTCCATACTGTCTTTCCTGCATGCCATGGTCCACTGGAGACTTCCCTCAGGGGTGAATCCTCCTCAAATGTGAGTTCAGTAGAGTAAGATCATGCTACTGTGTGGGCAGACAGGAATTGTGTTAACACTCTCCATGGGAGCTGTCAATTACAGTTTGTACAGAGAAAGAACCGCAGCCAACATTATATGAGGTGAATACTGATTTTGCTAACTGTAGATTAATTTAATTCTACATGCAGAGACGCACGCCAATAGCTGAGAAATTATTGGAAAAAACTGAGTTGAGAAACATAACCAATACAGATGCTACAGGACACAAGAGCTCACTAAATGGATTGATGATTATGGAATTTATGTGAATCATATGCTATGGTCCTCACAGTCACTAGACTGTAAAAACAACTGTACACCTGTTGGAGATTTCGTCTCCCCACCACCATCATAAAAACATCAAATGAATGAATAGCTTTTGGAAGAATGCTGTTTTTGCTGCCCTACTGGTCTGATTCAAATACATGAAAGTGCTGTGTTTTTTGATTCAGTGGTAAAGTCAGCAGTCTTAACACAGCCTAAGCCTTTTTTTATTTTTTCACTTTATTGTCATCCATTTATTTAGTGTGTGTACCAAAACCATGAATCAAGGCAATACTTGTCTTTGAAAAAAATTCTAATCTATAATTCTACGTTTTGTAAACAATTGCTCGGATTATTACTGTAAAACGTTTAGGAACTGGAGGTAGCCAGACCTGAATTTAAGAAAGACTGCACTTGCCCTTTGTGTTCTCTGCTCCCCAGAGGATGTTTTTTTGGTGACCCCGTGACCTCCTCTAGTGCCACAGCCAGGTCAAAGTCTTCTCTTTACCAACACCAATATATAAGAAGACATCTGACACTACAGTGTGTAACTTGACAGGCTTTTAAGGAGCATCTCCTGTGGGTTTCAGGTGAATGACAACAAGCCAAGTGTAACATAACGCGCAGCTGAAATGGAAACACACTCGCCCTGACACACAGCGAGTGATCAGACTGGAACTAAGTGTGTGACAAATTGTCCTGAAACACAAGCTGATGTTTCAGTCAGAAGAACAGCTTTTGTGCTTGTCATCTTTATGTCTGACAATGACTAGATGTAGCAGACCTTTATCTTTAAGTTGTTCAAAGTTTCATTTATTTCACTAGCTGGTTTTTCAGTGATTTTATCTCGAGTGCCTCAGTGCATGTGAAAAGGATTGTTTTGTGTTCTGTCATGTACATCATCAGTGGTAAGCATCTTTAGCTTTCCAATTTGGAGAGGTCAGGAGCAGGGAGAAGGAACTGAGACACAACCGCACATCAATGTATGTATATTAACAATCAGTCAAATATATGTAAACATTTTTTGACTATAAAACTTCAGAGCTACATTGTTTTATATTTTGGAGGATTTAGTCTTAAAATTAACCATTAGAACCTCATGAAGGTATATTGTTTGAAAGACATACATGTATATTTTGACACCATTAAAATTTAAAGGAATCAGATTACATGTTTTAGAGGGACAAAATGTGGTTTTCAGGTGCCACTAGCGGTACGGTTTTAAGATTGAAACCAAGTGTGTGCTCGTAGGCGTGCTTGATTCATACGCCGAAACACAATCGTTTTCATACAGAGAGTCCACAATCAGCGGCAACACTAACATCTTGGTCGGTGGTGTTTCAATTATTTTTTTTAGTTTTTCTGCCCCTAGTGTTCTTGTCTTTCTTTACTTCTGGTTTCTGTCTCACAGATCATCTTAGTGGTTTCACCTGTGTGTCATAAGTTTCACTCCTGTTGTATTTATTTGGCCCATTCCCATACCTGTCAACACTGGGATTTGAAAATAAGAGAAAAAATTTCAGTTTGCATGGTCAAAAATACAGGAGAATTAGGGTAAAATATTTAGATGGTAAAATACCAACACATAACGGGAAAATACAGGAAAATCCTGGGAAAAATGGGGAGTAGTGATATATTCCCATTCCTTGCATCTGTTGGTTCATTATTCGTCATGGTGCTACATTGTGGATGTTAGACGTCTTGTGTTTGATGTTTGTCGTTCTGAATTATTCCCTTTGCATTCATTCAGATTACTTCGGAACTGATTGATGTAAACTTTCTGTGTGACTCATTGGCTATACACCTTGTTTACATTGTGTGGATAACTGACTTTTGATTATGGTTTTCCAGCCTTTCTTCACTGTACTGTAGGCACCTGAGCTAGGCCTATTCCCTCCCAGCTTGATTTTTAATGCATCAAGTGGCATCAAGCTTCTCATCTTCCGTTCATGCAATCTTACTTAGACAATTTTTTGTGTGAAAATGTGTGAAAAATATTATTAACCGAGTTCCCTTTTAATGGACTATACAAACATCAGTTAATGTGAGCATTTGAAAGTAAATTAATTTATAGAGTCTTTCTGTTCCTGAACTTTTCTGCAAACAAGCCTCAGTCCCAGAATACGTGGTACATTTATTTTTCATTTTACAACACAGGGTTGTATTAACGAGATGACAGATCTGAACTAGAATCCCCCTTCATGAACTCATCACTGCAGCTCTGGTAAAGTGAGCAGGACAGAACTAAATAAAGGAGTCATGGAGCAGTGTTTTACAAAATGGCTGCAACTGTATTTGACAGACACAATGACAAGTCCAGGCAGTCAGCCTGTCTCTCAGCAGGCTGGCTGTGAGTGTCCAATACAATAAACTCCTGCCCTAGTGCAAATACAAAAAGAAGGAGAGAGACAGAAACACACACACATAATACACACAACACATTCCATTTCACAGTCTGCTGGAGTCTGGCAATCTCTCCAATCTGCGAAGGCTCATAACCCGACTCCCAGTGACCCCCCAAACAATTTTAGAGTGATATGTCTGAATGCATTACACAGCAGTCAAACACCTTGGGACAGAGGCAGGGAGAGGCTCAGGATTTTCATTCAGGCTTTGCTGCTTGCTGTCATGCTGCCCACAGTGGCCTGCCGGGGATCCAGTGCAAAACATTTTCATCCTACTTAGTCCTTTAGTTTTAAAGAGAAATTCCAGTGAAAAGTCAGATGGGCCAAGTGGAGAAAAAATGGACAGCACAGGAGAAAGAAAGGAGGATAGAGTACAGGGCCCTCTTGTGAGGAGGGCCCAAAAACATACTAGAATGAATTGCTGTGGATGTGGGGCAGGGCCAGTAGAGAATGCTAATGTACAGGACCCGAATTTTAGTTTGACGCCCCGACATCCATTGTTGATATAAGAAATATAGATTAGTGTAGCTTTAAGTTAAGTATTTTTTTGTGTTGCAAGTGGAAAAAAACTGCCAGTTCCTGAGGTAATTTCACATTCCCACTGTAAATCAACTTGGCCATGAATCTATATGAATCAAATGTAATTTTCTTGATCGCAAGAAATGTTCCATTGGAAACCACCAGATTTGAATTTCTCAGTGATATAAAGAAAAATACAAAATTAAGATTGCATGAGAGCCTGAAGGCCTTGTGAAGAAGTCCGTTTTTTCTCCACGGTGCCTCTGCAGTAAGTTAACTCAGTTTGAATCCCTCCTCATGAGCTGTGGGCTGTTTTAAGCTGATCAGAAAGGAGCAGAGGAAGTTATATTTCCACAGGGACCGTCATAAGCTTGACTTAGCTGTCTGTTACGAGCTAATCTGGGTTGTGAAATAGAATGGAGCTCCAAAATGTTTTGGAACAAAGTTATCGTCAGTGTTCGTTTGTTCTGATCTTTTTTTTTTTATTTATTTATTTATTTTTGAGCATACCAGCTCACTCTTGTGCGCAAAAATGGACACATACACACACTTTTTTTTTTACAACAATTAAACAACCATGTAACAATGCGATTTGTGATTTGAGCATCATTTTGAATAATTCAGTCACTATGTTGCTCTCGTCAATTACCTTAAAGTACCAACACCTGTGAATTAATTACCTTTAAGTGCAGAAAGTTGGCATTTAATTATATTGCTGCTTTCCTGCTGTCCATTTGTGAATACATTTACAAGAACAAAGTTCAGACACACGTTTATTCATGTTCTCTCCCTCCCTTTTTGACAATTAACTGTTGTTTTCCTGTATTATCACATTATGCAAATAAGGTTTGTTAATAGAACAGCAGGTACACTTCTCTCAGCCCAGCTGCACCCCACTCCACTCATGGTGCTACATCACAATGTCTCACAGAGGGCCTGGCAGCCCTTCCCTCTCTACAGGTGGTGAGTTTATTTGGATTATAGCTGCTTGATTGAGCAGAGTTACATCACACGTATTAGCAGTGGATAAATTGAGAACATTTGTTCAGATATGCTTACACTGCATATATCCACAGTACACTGAAACTGGAATTAAATATTATCATCAGTTTGTTCTATAAAAAAGCTAAGTGCGACTTTTTAATTCCAGTTTCTAAGTTCTGTTCATGTTCAGCATAGACAATGGTAGTTGACTGGAGCACTTCCAATGCTTGGATGGACATGAAAATCTCTCTGTTGAATCATCAGTACAGTAAAGACAAGCAGCTGTGTTATACAAATACCTGGGTTCTTTGATTAAAAAGTCGAAAGGCACAAAAGATACAAACTGAAGTTAACTACAATAACTAGAATGTAACTACAGTAAATGTCTGAAGGTGCACATTCAGTTAAATCAATAGTCTGATATTATGAGGAATGCAATTCATTGCTTTACTTTTCAGAGTTTCATAAGAAAACAATATCTTAAATATGGAGCTAGCTTAGCTTAGTTTAAATACTTAGCATAAAGACTCAAAGCAGGAAAAGAAGACAGGCTGTGTTGAAATCCCCTCTCATTCACTCCTCCCAACCCCCTCTGTAGGGAGTTGTATGTAGAGCACTATATAGTGAGCTCACTAGCATTATTAAAACAACACTATTCGGACACTACCCCAATCGTTATTTTGGCACCGTTAATTACGTCATTGCTGTTGGACAATCAGTTTTTTCTATGAGCGCAGTGCATGATGGTATATATGGCTTGGTTAGTGACCATCGGTTGTACACTACTTTTCAAAATGCATTCTGGGATACATTGAGTGGACTATACAGGGTATAATAATTATCACTATACATTCGAACAGCACTTCAAAATGGCGAAGTTTACTATATAGTCCACTATATAGTGAATAAGGAGTGATTTCGGACACAGCCACAGTTTGTGGACTGGAAGGGAGTAATGGAACAACTGTTTTATTTATAGAGTCTTTACTCAGTTTGTCTCTGCTTTCCACAGTGAGCGTTCCACCATTATTTAATTTTTATTTTTTTAATTTTATTATCAGATTTACAGGTGGTTTTTTTAGCTATGCTTATGTGTATTCCAACTTACCCTTTTGTGTTTTTTGACCTTTCCTTGTTTTCCTGGACTTTATCGTTGTTCTGGATTTTAATTCTTGCATGCTTCCGGACAAATTTTTGTTTGCCTTCGGTTTGTTAACTTCGTCACTGGTTTTGACCTCTACCTGCCTTACCATGCTGTAACCGATTTGTACCTGTTGATTTTGTTATTAAATGGTTGAACTGCACCTGCTCTGCCCCTGAGTCTGCATTTGGGGTCCTATCCCTTGTGTCTCGCTGTTTGAACAAACAGAACAGAACAACCTTGCAGTAACGATGAGGTTGCCAAGCAACCAATGCATAAACTGTTGAATGTTAAATAATTTCACCAAGTATCAACCTCTAAAACCACAAACAGCTTTTTCATCACTGTTAATATATGAACATGTATGAATTAACTGCTGTACAGATGGGGTTTGGGAAATTATCAAAATGTAATTTTTGACATGACGTATTTAATTTTAGTTTTGTTCTTTCTGCCCTGTGGATGGAAATGGAAAAAAGATGTATTGATTGATTTTATTGTCTTTAGTATGTTCATGAAAACAATAATAATCAAGTGATTTAACAAGTGGAAACCCCCTAGTCTTTAATACTGTAACTGTTTTTTTTATAGATTTTAGATTTTAAATGGTGTTCGCATTAATGTGACGTACCTTTATGTATCAGGTATTTTAATTAGCTGTATTAACAAAAATGAGTTTTTCCAGTTGTTTACGCAACATACAACAGATTCTTAAGATTTATTATGAAATGTATATCACTATATAAAATGATATTTACCTGACAGTTTGTATCCACTCCTGTCATATACTCCTGTACATCTATCTTGTTTAAAAGAGGAGAGCCAAGACTGTTATTATGGTTGAGGTGTTACTGGATAGCCATGTTGCAGTTTCATATTGCCTCTCTGTCTAATGAATAGAAAGCTTGCACAAGTGAGAGAGAGGAAGAGAGGTCAAGATGATAAGAGAAAGAGCTACAGCCTATATAACAGTCTTTTCTTTCTTTCTGACCTTGAACCTCAACATGCTGCTGGAGAGCGAATAAAGTGGGAATATCTATGACAATCAACAGCTATTAAACTATAGTTCCTTACTCTTGCTGGAGAAAGCCCCAAATTTTTCTTCTCTTTTAGGACAATTTTCTGGTCATGACATCCTCACACGGTTACTTGGTGACATTGTCTTCTCTTGGCTTTTATTACACTTTTTAAAAAGGAAATGCCATTTACAGCATTTAGGTTAATTATTGTTTAATTTCATTTCTGCCAGCTGATCTGTTTGGTACCTCAGTGGGTGAGAGCAGCTGTGGGCCATGTGAACTCTCTATCTGCACTTGTGATCCGTGCAAAAAAGCAGCAGACAGATAATGTTAGCAAGTAGCTGGTAAACACACTGTGGAGCATTTAGCAGCTTAAGAGCCAGATGTCTTAGTTGGTAGTGGAGACCAAAAAGGAGTTAGAGGAACGTTGACTTGAAGCGATATGCAAGCCGTTTTGCGGCCTGTGTACACAGCTGGATAAAAACAGAATCAGTATCAGTTCTATCAGATAAGCATGAGAAGGATGACTGAAAATGTGTCTGAAATGCCTCCTGTGAGGACATGCTGTTACTAGTTGTTAGAAGGCACCTTGTGGGAACTATGCAATAGAAATGTTACAATGATGTTACAAATGTTTTAGACAATTTACTTAGCTGTTGAGAAATTTTTAAACCAATGTAATTACTTCTTCTTCTTCTTCTTCTTCTTTGACGCAGAAGTATAAATTACACTTCACACCTCTCCCCCGCTCCAACACCATCTTCAATGTCTGAAGGACATGACATGCCCTTTGCTGGACCCCCTGCAGTTTGCCTACAGGGGTGATTTAGTCAACTTGGGATGGCATTACATCCTGCAACACCTTGACATTCCAGAGACATATGCAAGGATCCTCTTTGTGGACTTCAGCTTGGCATTCAACAGCATCATCCCGGACATCCTCAGCACCAAACTCAACCATCTCACTGTGCCAGTCACCACCTGTCAGTGGATCACAAACTTCCTGACTGACAGGAGTCAGCAGGTGAGGGTGGGGAACATTACATCCAGCACCCGGATTATTAGCACTGGCGCTCCCCAGGGGTGTGTGCTCTCCCCACTGCTCTTCTCCCTCTACACCAACGACTGCACTTCAGGAGACCCATCTGTCAAATACCTGAAGTTTACAGACAACACAACGGTCATCAGCCTTCTGGGACCGTGAGGAGTCGGCCTCAGATGGCTATCACCTGGTGCGGTCAGAACAACCTTGAACTTAATACACTCAAAACTGTGGAGATGATAGTGGACTTCAGGAAGAGCCCCCCCCACTCTGCCCCCCATCACCATACTCAACAGCCCTGTGTCTGCTGTGGAATTCTTCAGGTTTCTGGGATCCACTAAATCCCAGGACCTAAAGTGGGAACCCAACACTGACTTCATCATAAGAAAAGAAAACTGAGGCTACAGTTCTCATAGGCTCACCAAAATTGGACAATAGAAGATTGGAAAAACTTGTCTGGTCTGATGAGTCTTGATTTCAGCTTCAGGGTCAGAATTTGGCATAAACATGAAAGCGTGGATCCATCCTGTCTTGTTTCAACAGTTCAGGCTGCTGCTGGTGGTGTAATGGTGTGAGGGATGTTTTATTGGCACACTTTAGGCCCCTTAGTACTAACTGAACATCGTTTAAATGCAACAATCTATCTGAGTATTGTTGCTGACTGTGTCCATCCTTTTATGACCACAGTGTACCCGTCTGATGGCTACTTCCAGCAGGACAATGCATCATGTCACAAAGCTCAAATCATCTCAAACTGGTTTCTTGAGCATGAAAATGACTTCACTGTACTCTGTTCACTGTACAACGGCCTCCACAGTCACCAGATATCAATCCAATAGAGCTCCTTTGGGATGTGGTGGAATGGGATATTGGCACCATGGATGTGCAGCTGACTAATGATACTATCATGGCAATATGGACCAAAGTCTCTGAGGAATCTTTCCAACACCTTGTTGAAAGTATGCCACGAAGAAACAAAAAGTGGTCCAAACTTGTATTAGCAAGGTGTACCTAATAAAGTGGCCTGTGAGTGTATATGGCACACAACCGCAACCCAATTCTAGAGTTAGGTTACAATCACAATAGAGTAGGCTATACAGTCTAAAATGTTTTATCTATATTTTGAATATCTGATGACTAAATCCAATTTAAATCAGAACAGAATGGCTTTCTAAATGTTACCTGGATGTCAGGATTTCTATTAGTTTCCTGTAATATTTAGTATAATGTTCTGTAACATTTTGTCTAAATACAAACAACGAACACAAAATGACTACCAACAGATCCAAATGAACTCAAAGAAAAACAAAATGACAACAAAGATGCAAAACACTAGATAAGGACATGTACAGATATTTTGGGGGTCAAAACACAGGGCACTCGACACACTCACAAATTCTCTCTCCCCACCCTGATGTTGCCACACCGCCATTCATAATGACCCACTATTCATAAAGTGCTTCGTACGCCGTGCCGTGTTCTTTGAAGTATCAATACATTTTTGACATTTTCATGAAATTCATTAATTGTTCCGTTTAGACCAGTTCAGTTACATATCAATGTCTTCCAAAAAGGCAAATCAAAAAGGATGCAATGGGATGTAATGGGACAAATTTAACCTTTTCTCTGTGGATGCTTTTGCACAAATATCATTATACAAAGACACTTAGTTTTGCTCTCCCACCTCACATCACTACATTAGAAGGGGGTATTTCAACTATTTTAAACACATTTTCTGGCCATCATATATAAATATCCCTCTCTCCCACTTTATTTTTCTTAAGAATTTCCTTTTTGTGCATTGCTCTACAATCTGAAGATGATCAAAATAAACAACTGACATGTTTGTCATCTCTCTCTCTACTAGCAGTAAGATTATATTATCAGTATTATCCATATTCATCTGTGTATCATTATGATGCACAAATATTTTGGCCAGTATCTTCCTTCTGGGTTGAATTTGCGTTTCTGGAGATTGTGACAGTCAGGTCCCTGTATTTTCTACACACAAGATGCTGATGTCATATTTTGTAGGACAATTATTAAGATCCAAAACAAAAAACATCATTTTTATTTTGTTTTGTGTCAGAGCATTTGATTTATTGATTGCTGTTAGGATGTAAAGAGAATTTCAACAAATTTATTAAGACATGCTTCTGAAATAAATTGTTGTAAACAAACGGTTTACCTACATGGTGGATTACATTTATTCATTTTAGCTGATGCTTTTATCCAAAGCGACTTAGAATTGCTGTGTCAGAGGTCGCATGCTTCAGGAGCAAGTAGGGGTTAAGTGTCTTGCTTAGGGACACAATGGTGGATGGGTCACAGTGGGGGATTGAACCCAGGTCTCTCACACCAAAGGCATAGTCTTATCCATTGTGCCATCACCATCCCTTCCCCTTGAGGTAAAACTCAAATATTTCTAATTCTGACTTAACATATTCCCATTTTAAACATATTCAGAAAAAGGTGGAAAACTGAGTTGACAAAACAAAAAAAAAATGCACACTTGTTTGTCCACTACAATCAGATTCAGCCAAAACAACCCATGACGGGGCCTTTCTCTGTAGAAATGCTTTAGGAGCTACTATTAGGAAACCTATTAGAAAGGATAGGATGCAGGAAGTTGTTCCCTGGCTGTTTTGGGATGAAGATGCAGAGGGACGACTGACGTTTTCCACTGCATAACTTCATGGCTGAACAGTTTGGTTTGCACAAAATCAAATAAGTCTGTGTACTTCTGCAAGACCCTGATGCTGGTGGCATATGATTGAAAGTAAATATCCACTCTGGATAATGCATGTGTAATTTCCATTATTAATGACTTGTAAGTCAGAGGTCAAAAAGGCAGGTGCCCAGGGGCCCCTTGTCTTGTAATCCATGGATCTTGGATGTGCCTGAAGCATGTCTTAAAAGATCTGGGCTGCATTGTCTAATCAGCTTGTTTTTATAGGGTTTTATAAGCGGAGAAGCAGAGGAACAGAAAGGCACTGATGCTAAATCCTCCACACCACTGACTGTGATATCCAGTGACATGAAGTCTTCAAAGGAAACAATACTAGTGAGAGATCCATCAAGAAAATAATAAGGGTTTTAAATGAAGGTGAGCAAGCAGGAATAGTTAAGGGGAAAGTAATAGAGGAGGTGAATTGAGTGCCAGTAGGGGTCCTCATTCAACAGTAAGATGATTCAGCCTTTACAGGAACAGATCAGTGTTACAAGCCTTAAATCCTATTCTTCTACCTAACCCATTCACTATTCAACGTGCAGTCAGAGAGATATCTGTATGATTTTACACCAGATCTCATCTTGTCTTAAATGTAGCACATTTGATGGATACAATTAATTACCTGATTACACGTAGTATTTCATAAATCACACATACACTGGTTATAACTGAAATTAAATTGCTGCTTTTTTTCCCAGCTGTATAGTGAAGCTCTGTAAATATCTCACTTTCAAGAGGAAAAAAATATTAATACAAAAAAGGGATACATTTACACCGTATTTTTAGGTTGCATGATTGTGGCCCCTACTTTGCATATTCTAATCAGGCCTATTCTCTCTCTAAAAGGGAAATGTTTTGCATTTAATAACCGAGAGGTGTGCAGAGTAAGTAGAACTGTACTCTAGAAGAATTTCTCTTATTTAAAATAAAAGTTCTCAGGTAGAAGTAACATATTAATAGGGCTGGGTGATGTATTGGATATATTTGAATATTAAATAATGTGTGATGTAGGAGATGACCACATCATCATAAGGGGTAGTCTTTAGATCAGATGATCTTGTAGCTGAGATCAGATGTCTGTCCATTATAATTTAACCAACCATTTGCATAACCTTGAGCTTTTGAGTTTTTAAATAATTATCCTTTCTGTTATGATACAGGGAGCGACTGATTAATAAAAAAAAGAGCTTTTTGAAGGCAGTGTTCAATCTGTAATAAATATTAATATCCTCTGTATTCTGTGTTTTTCCAAATGGAAACACATTTGTCCTAGTTAAAAGATAATTATGATGGGGACAATAAAGCACTGAAATAGAGACAGGATTGTCATCCTCTATGTATGGAAAATCACACCTTAATGAGCCATGGCATGGTTCACACAAAAGCCATATATTTAGCAAAGAAAGACTCATATTGAAAATACGCTTGGGGTAAAATTAGAATTAGAATAATAAAAAGGGCCTTCTCTGCTCTCCTAAGTGTCAGACTAACTTATCAAGCCTCCAACTGCAGAAGGGTTTAACTGGAGGCTCTCGACAACCACAACCATTTTGAACTGATCTCAGCTGCCGTGGCTCCTAGTGGCTTTCTTTAGTTGTTTGGGTTCCAAGCCGACCTTCACCAAGACATAGTGCACTGATGTTGCAGGCAAACTGCAGTACCCTACTTCAGTGGGGAAGATGTTTTTGTTCTCCTGGATAGAAGAACAAAGTGAGGTCAAGGCAGGTTCTAGTCCGAAGCTTGAAGCAAAACAAAATGCATATACACATATATACATATACATAAATGCAAAGATACAGTATATACCTACTGCAAACACTGTATACAGAGTATATGTCCATGTCTATACAAACACATACGTATACTCACACACACACACACACACACACACACACAGTATCTACGCAGAGCGACAGGGGGACAGACAGAGTTGGTAATGAAATTCTGATACCACACACTGATGTGGGAGAGCAGCAGCAGATCGATACCAACAGTGGGTAATGACTCCTGTGATACTGGTGGACCTTTGGGGGCTGCCCCGGCGCCTGTTCTCAAACCCACCATGGCCTGCAAGGCTCCTCCATTCATTATCTTTCCGAGAAATGGAGGCCGATGTAAGGAAGAGGAGGGGGAGGAACCCGTTGAGAGTGGAAGCGTGGAAGATGTGAAGAAATGTTTAAGAATCGCTACAGAATGCATACACACTGTCTACTATTTTGTATTTTGGGGTAACACAATGTAATGTAATATGACAATATGGCCATTTTTGTGAGGGTGCATACCATCTGGTGGAAATTTTACAATAGCAGAGAGATATTTTCATTGATCTTTTTCTAGTTTTACTGAATATTCCTCACAATTTTAGTTGCAAAGGTTTATGTTTAATTCCTTTTCCTTTCACCGCTTTCAACTTTCCTTTATTATTCCTGGATGGGCTTACATTTGCTTTTGGAAGCTGGGTTTTTTTTTTTTTTTTTTTTTACACACAACCACCCCTCACAAAATGCATCAAGATTGAGGTAGAGGACGACCCTAATAGGTTATGCCTCCCCAGACCATCACTGCCAAACTGTTCATGCTGCATAATATGGTAGGCAGTGTAACGTTCACCGTGGCATCTCCAGACTATTTCACATCTGTCATCTGTCTGCTCATATGTGCTCGGTGTGAATCTGCTCTTAACTGTGAAGAGAACAGGATGCCAATGGTAGACATGCCAATTCTGGTGTTCCCTGGCGAATGCCCCAGACCCTCATGGGGTCTGTTTCTTACAGTTTGGTCAGAAACATGCACACCAGTAGCCCGCTGGAAGTCATTGCTCTGCCCCCCATCACCAGCTCTGGCAGCACTCCTGCTGTTCCGCCTCGCACAAAGGAGCAGATACTAGTTATGCGACTGTGTTGATGCTGTTCTACAGCCCTGTCCAGCTCTCCTTGTGTCTCCTGGTATCACCTCCATGCTTTAGAGACTGTGCTGTGAGACACAGCAAAGCTTGCGACGGCACGTATGGATGTGCCATCCTGGAGAAGCTGGACTACCTGTGCAAACTGACTGGGCTTCAGGTATCACCTCATGCTACCAATTAGTGGTTGTTATAAGTGTTGTTCTGGGTTATGTTGTATTTTCCCTGAGTGTTTCTGGTTTTGCCATTGTTTCATGTGTCTCTCTATTTGCCTCTGTTTCTCGTGTTATCCTTAGTTATTTATGTCCATCCTTGAGTATTGTCGTGTGCTGTACTTCCTGTTTTATTTTGTTATCATCAGTGCCTGGTGTTCTCGTCTAGCTTTGTTCTTGTTCTGTTAGTTTATTTTAGTCTTGTTCATTCAATATTCAGTTCATAACCTCTACCTGTTTTTTTGTACTTTTTTTTGGATCTGTCTGCTTGTGTTTTTGGTTTGTTCTTTATTCTGGTTGGTTCCGTTTAGGTTTCATGGTCTGTCTGGTTTCAGTGCCTTCCTGTTTCACTCTGCCCTGTTTCACTGTGTCTGTCTGCGTGCCTGATTAGTTCCTCATGAGTCTCACCTGTGCACTCCCTCCCTGATCGTTTGCCTGTGCATTTAAACCCTCAGGTCAGTTTTGTCTATGTGTCGCCCTTGTGTTTTTGAGTGTTCCGCTTTGCTTTGTTTCCAGTTTTTGGATTACCCTGTGTTCCTTGGATTTACTCTTTGTTGGATTTATCTGGGTTCTGGACCCTGCTTTGTTTGGACCTTTTGCCCCAAGCTTCCACAAAAGCCTGTTTAGTTTATGACACCTGTTGTTACTTTAATGACATTGGTTCGCTTATGCTTCCTACCTGGACAGACTGATATTATTTAAGTTTAATTGACATGGTGTGATGCTGTGATGATTGTGTTTTTTTAAGCTGTGTATTTCCATCCCTGCTTGCGTACAGAGTAATGTTACCTATGATCTTGTATATAGTTTTAT
>JALXJV020000023.1:25528621-25640754 GCA_024633595.2 Lepomis macrochirus | reverse complement strand
CCCCCCTCTACATCCCTTGGACCCACCATCCATCGGGAAGATCCGCAGGGGTCGGGTGCACTGCCACATGGGTGGCCGGTGAAGGCCAGGGGCCTCGGCGGACCAGACCCAGGCGGCAGAGGCTGGCTCTGGGGGCGTGGAGCGTCACCTCTCTGTGGGGAAGGAGCGGAACTTGTGCGGGAGATGGAGCGCTACCAATTAGATCTGGTGGGGCTGACCTCCACGCACAGTCTTGGCTCTGGAACCGTGCTCCTTGATAGGGGATGGACTCTGTTCTTTTCTGGAGTTGCTCAAGGTGTGAGCGCCAGGCGGGTGTGGGGATACTCACAAGTCCCGGCTGGCGCCGCTACGTTGGAGTTTACTCCGGTGAGCGAGAGAGTAGCCTCCCTCGCCTCGGTGGCGGGGAAAACTCTGACTGTTGTTTGTGCATATGCTCCAAACAGCAGTTCAGAGTATTCGACCTTCTTGGAGACCCTGAATGGAGTCCTGGATGGGGCTCCAGTAGGGGACTCCATAGTTCTGCTGGGTGACTTCAAGCACATGTGGGCAGCGACGGAGTTACCTGGAAAGGCGTGATTGGGAGGAGCGGCCCCTGATCTGAACCTGAGTGGGGGTTTGTTGTTGGACTTCTGTGCTAGTCATGGATTGTCTATAACAAACACCATGTTCGAGCTATAAGGATGCTCATAAGTGTACATGGTACCAGAGCACCCTAGGCCGAAAATCAATGATCGATTTTGTAATCGTTTCATCTGATTTGAGGCCGCATGTTTCGGACACTTTCGGGTGAAGAGAGGGCGGAGCTGTCAACTGATCACCATCTGGTTGTGAGTTGGGTCAGGGGTGGGGAAGACTCTGGACAGACCTGGTAAGCCCAAGCGGGTAGTCTTGGGTGAACTGGGAGCGTCTGGTGGAAGCCCCTGTCCGTGAGATCTTCAACTCAAACCTCGGCGAGCTTTCTGGCATCCCTGTGGAGGTTGGGGACATTGAACATGAGTGGGCAATGTTCAAAGCCTCTATTGCTGAAGCTGCAGCGAAAGCTGTGGTCTCAAGGTCTTAGGTGCCTCAAGGCGGTAACCCTCGAACACCGTGGTGGACACGGTGGTCAGGGAAGCCGTCCGACTGAAGAAGGAGGCCTTCGAGATTTGTTGTCTCGGAGGACTCGAGGCGGTTACAAGGTACCGACAGGCCCGAAGGACTGCAGCCACTGCGGTGGCAGAAGCAAAGCAGCGGGTGTGGGAGAAGTTCGGAGAAGACATGGAGAAGGACTTTCGGTCGACACCAAAGTGCTTCTGGAGAACTGTCTGCCATCTCAGAAGAGGGAAGCGGGGAACCGTCCAAGCTGTGTACAGTAAGGATGGGACCCTGTTGACCTCAACTGGGGAGGTAGTTGGGCGGTGGAGGGAACACTTTGAGGAACTCCTAAATCCGACTGACACGCCCTCTCTAGTAGAGGCAGAGCTGGAGGCTGATGGGGGTTTCTTGTCAATTTCCCTGGAGGAAGTCACTGAGGTAGTCAAACAACTCCACAGTGGCAAAGCCCGAGGGATTGATGAGATCCGCCCAGAGATGCTAAAAGCTTTGGGTGTGGAGGGGCTGTCATGGATGACACGTCTCTTCAACATTGCGTGGAAGTCGGGTACAGTGCCCAAGGAGTGGCGGACTGGGGTGGTGGTTCCCCTGTTTAAAAGGGGACCAGAGAGTGTGTGCCAATTACAGGGGTATCACACTTCTCAGCCTCCCGGTAAAGTCTACGCCAGGGTGCTGGAGCGGAGGGTTCGAGCCGATTGTCGAACCACAGATCGAAGAGGAACAATGCGGTTTTACGTCCTGGTGGGTGGAACAACTGACCAGCTCTTTACTCTCACAAGGATCCTGGAGTGGGCTTGGGAGTATGCCCATCCAGTCTACATGTGTTTTGTGGATCTGGAGAAGGCATACGACCGGGTCCCTCGGGAGATACTGTGGGAGGTGCTGCTGGGAGTATGGGGTGAGGGGCCCTTCTTAGGGCTATCAATCCTTGTACATCAAAGCGAGAGCTGTGTCGAGTACTTCGGCAGTAAGTCGGACTCGTTCCAGGTGGGGGTTGGCCTTCGCCAGGGCTGCGCTTTGTCACCAATCCTGTTTGTGATATTCATGGACAGGATATCGGCGTAGCCGTGGCGAGGAGGGGCTGCGGTTCGGTGGGCTTGGGATCTCGTCACTGCTTTTTGCGGATGATGTGGTCCTGATGGCATCATCGGTCCGTAGCCTTCAGCTCTCCCTGGATCGGTTCACAGCAGAGTGCGAAGCGGCTGGGATGAGGATTAGCACCTCTAAATCTGTGGCCATGGTTCTCAGCAGGAAACCGATGGAGTGCCAACTCCAGGTAGGGAATGAGTCCTTGCCCCAAGTGAAGGAGTTCAAGTACCTCGGGGTCTTGTTCACGAGTGAGGGCAGATTGGAGCAGGAGATTGACCGGAGAATCGAGCAGCGAGGCGGTATTGCACTCGCTTTACCGTACCGTTGTAGCGAAAGAGAGCTGAGCCGCAAGGCAAAGCTCTCGATCTACCGATCAATTTTCGTTCCTACCCTCACCTATGGTCATGAAAGCTGGGTCATGACCGAAAGAACCGAGATGGCGGGTACAAGCGGCGAAATGGGTTTCCTCAGGCGGGTGGCTGGTGTCTCCCTTAGAGATAGGGTGAGAAGTTCGGCCATTCGCGAGGAGCTCAGAGTAGAGCCGCTGCTCGCTGCGTTGAAAGGAGCCAGTTGAGGTGGTTTGGGCATCTGGTAAGGATGCCTCCTGGACGCCTCCCTAGGGAGGTGTTCCAGGCACGTCCAGCTGGGAGGAGGCCTCGGGGAAGACCCAGGACAAGGTGGAGAGATTATATCTCCACGCTGGCCTGGGAACGCCTCGGGATCCCCCAGTCAGAGCTGGCTAATGTGGCTCGGGAAAGGGAAGTTTGGGGTCCCCTGCTGGAGCTGCTGCCCCCGCGACCCGACCCCGGATAAGCGGCTGAAGATGGATGGATGGATGGACTCGCAGCATTTGGATAACGTAGCTCTTAAAAATAAGATGTGCCAAGACAACTGTTATTCCATTTGTCAGATACATATTTAATGGTTAGCTAAGTATTGGGTAGGAATCTGTATCAGATCTTCATCAGGACATCCTTAGTAATAATTTTACTGTTCACCTTGGCTTTCTCTCCTAAATAAGTGTGGCTAACCTGGGGGTTTGAGTACAATCTGTCTGCTCGATCTCTTGCCTGACTTATTTTTGCGATGTCACCACATTACGAGATCAGCTATTAACTTGGTGATTGCAGTATTATTATCAGTGAAAGGAATCATGGTCAAAACTGTGGAAAAAAGACTCAAGTTGTATAAAATTCGCATCCTGTGAACGGAGACAGTTCTTCACTTGCATGCATTTGTGAATTGTAGAACAACAAGACAACATTGCCACGAGATATTAATGTTCAGTGTGTATCTGGATATTTCATGTGGATAAGGGAAAGCTGCATGTGAATGCAGGTGTAAATGTAGGGAGAATGGACTGGAATAGGGATGCAGTCAAATGGACCGGACACACAAGTGCAATAACAAGTGCAGAGCGGTAGGTCTCAGGTACACCACTGTGTGGGTCTCTGACTGCACCCGCTATTATGGTTTATGTATGTGCCACAGAGCAAATGTATTAAGTTGGAGGGTATACATTTGTGGAAAGGGAGACGTGTTTGTGTTTACTCATTTATTCACGAATACCTCTGTATGCAAGTCTGCAGGTCTGTTGTCCTCTGCATGAATAGAGTGTCTGTGTATGAGTGTTTGAGAGAGGCAGACTGATGACTACCATACAAAGTATTCCGGGGGGCTCTAATCTGAAAATGAAACACCTTGGACTTTAAATAAGTGTTAAAATATTCCAGATATTTTCCTCCACTGGGTTGGCTTGTTTTATACACTCAGAGAACACTCAGCCATCATAATGTACTCTAATAAAAAAACATCTTTCATACAGTCAGATTTGAAATTCAAAACTTCTAATTCTTTTTTATACTGATATAATAATAATTATCCATTACAATACTGCAAATTCTTTTCTAGAGTATACCATAAATGTTTAGATTGATTTTCTTCCTCCCAGGCAGCTAATGCTTTGTGTTTATTTCAGTCCGCTGTACAGACTTGACACGTAGGTGATCCATCACAGGGAAGAATTCATGTTTTATTTTTTGTGAAAGTTACGCTAAAGTAAGGTCACGCTGTGACTACATCAAAAACATTTGCTGTTGGTGCACTGAAGGACTCTGACAAATGAGTCAAAAAATCAAATTAATTACAACAAACAACTAGATTCAGTTTAGTGTTTGCCTTCTAGTGTGGATTTTTTTTGTTGTTGCATAGTTTAATACCCATCCCGAGACAGAAAATGCTCTTGAAAAGCAAACAACATTTAGCAGTTGTTCCTAATGAATTTAAAACCCATTATTTAGATAATCTGATTAAACTACATGATGATCGACCAAAAAATGGGTGAAATGGCAGCTAGAAAACAATATGTTTTCAAAATTCAAATAATATTATATTAGATTCACATTAGACCTAATAGATATAACAGCATTAGCCCCTAAAAAGCGACGAAGACACTTATTACTAAGGAGAGGATCAAGCTATATTTAATACAAATCTGTTTGAGAAGGATTCGCCATAGGCAGCTGATCCAAACACTTTAAATCCCATCAATCACAGATACACACACCAAATGTCCTCTTCCCAACACAGATACCCATAATATGGAAAATCACACTGCGCTGATATCTCTGCGGCAGATTATCGGCCCCAGAGCTTTTGATGGGGAAGCTTGTTCTGTTTTATTTTCTCTTTCCCTAATTATAATTAATCACAATTAAATGGCACATTTCGCCCACGTCTGCGCCGCGGCATCTTAATTGTGTTGCATCTTGGGTTGAAATACACTGTAACATTACTGCATGGCTGGAAAACAAACATGCAGAAATAAACGTGAAGGAAGAAAGAAAACTATATTTGGCATCCTGTTCAATTACAAATGTAGCATGATGAGTATTGATACAGATTAAACGCAGTTTACAGTTAAACACACCAGGTAGCTATGTAGATACGTGTGCATGATGAGAGTGTGATTTATGTGTGTGGTAGCAGGCCTTGTCCGTTTGTTAGTTTTATGGATCTATGCTCCAGTTAATCTAAAGGAGGGTGGACAGATGGATAGAAGTTGAGATGGAGAGCGTAATTTTCAGCCCAGTGCTTTTAAACCCCCTCTCACCGTTAGCGCTGAACACCTCTCTTCCGCTATCGACTTGCTGTCTTCATATTTCCCTACCCCTGGGGCCAGGCCAGTCATCATGCCATAAAGAGGCTGTCATGACCCCCAAACACTCACACAAATACACACACCCACACACCCACACACAACAGAGAGCACTGGCCAGCCAAGCAGAAGTGACCCTTTACACCCAAGTCAGTGTTGTTTCAAACCGCGTCCACTCAGTGCGGCTTCTCATGCTGGTTTTATTGCAGGTTCAACAAACTGAAACTCCTGCGCATTCGGAAAAACGCTGCAAAAAGTGCCGTCTAGGTTTGCCAGTGTGCAAGACAATGTGATAAAGTGGCCTCTGGCATGCTCTTCCAATGGAGAAAACATAATAAAGTGCACTCCAAGGGGCGCTTTCAGGGGAGAAAATGTGACCAAGTGCCCTCTAGGGGGCCTTTTCAGGTGAAAAGAGTGATGTTGTGTCCTCTAGGGGGCCTTTCCAGTGGGAAAACATGATGATGAGCCCTCTAGGGCAGTGGTTCTCAAAGTGGGGTCCGGGGACCCCCAGGGGTCCTTGAGAGGGTTCCAGGGGATCCCAGCAAAAAGAGGAATCATTTATTTTCACCATAATTCCATCCATTAGTAAGACAATGACAAAATGTATGATTATTTTGGTTATGAGTTTCATATATTTTCTGCAATAAAACATCTAAAAACCCAATTTCCTATCAGATGGTCAGTCTTGCGACAAAACTGGGGGTTTAGGGGTCCCTTCCAGTGGAGAAATTCAAAGATGTGCCTTCTAAGGAGCCCTTCAAGTGGGTGCCCTGCACGGACACCTTCCAGTGGAAGAAACGTGATCCAGTGCACTATGGTTAAGAGGTAGAACAGGTCGCCCACTAATTAGAAGTTTGCATGTTGAAGTCCTGAAGCAAGATATTAAACCCCAACTTGCTCCCGATGGCTGTGCCATTGATGCTGATTCCGATTTTGATATTTGAGGACTTCAAAATCTGATATTCTTTTTTCCCCTTATTTTAAGCAACGCATGACATAAACAAAGATTATCCCTAAAATTTTATGTTATGCATTATATCATGGTATACAAAGATACCATTATATAATGCAGTAGAAAGGAAAGTTTTTGTTAGAAATAGTACTTTGAACAAAAGTACAAAAAAAAATTAAAGTTTTGAGTCAAATGCATGAAACTACAGAAAAATTGAAAAAATAGCTGATTTGTTATAAATTATAGAGTAATGCTGTTAATGGACATTAAAGTAAATAGTGTATTGTGGAGGCCAACAAAAAAAGAAACTTACCTTACCTATATAGCTATATATAAAATTACCTATATACTTCTACTGATACTTCTACTAATATAATACCATACATCATATCTCATGTCAATGCTATAATTATAATGATAAACAGGGTTCTCCTACATTGGGAAAAAATTATGTATATATGTATATTTACAGTATTTCATGCCACAGTTATTATCTTACATATAATCTGCAACAATGACTACTTTCTGCTATGTAGCATATTCACAGTTTATCCTTTCAACAGCACTCTGTTAATTATAGCCAAAGTTATGAGAAACCATTTCCTAACTACCACCTGACTCTAAAACATGTCGTCTATGATACAGTGACACAGAGAAAACGCTGCTGTTGCATTAATTTAATACTACATATCTGTCTACGAGGAGGACCTGCAACTTTGAGATTTCACACTAACGTTTCACATTCAAAAGAAGAGGTAACATTAGAGGACTTTGTAAGGCAGGAAGCCGTGTTAAATTCTTGCTTGGCTCACATTTATTTACATGTCCCTTCTGGTTTGATCATTTCTGGCACACTGACTGTAACTAGAGACAAGCAACTCAAAGATATATTGATAAACATGGCTCTGTGGCTAACTTAGCTTTCTTTAACAGTCATATATTGGCCAAACGCCCATGCAAATATATCTGCCAGTAGCCTATATCGGCCAATAATATTTGCAGCAAGATAAATCAGTATGGCTCTAATCAAAAAGACTAAAATACACCATATTACTATATATGGTAGTGAAAATGCAGCTTATTTATTTTAAATTTTTTGATGGGGGGGCAGTCTAGGCCTATAGCAGCATAACTAAGGGATGGTTCAGGGCTAACCTGAGTCAGCCTTATCAAAGAGGAAAGTCTTACTCTTAGCTGTGGAGATGGTGTCTGCCTCCCGATTCCACAGGTAAGGAACTTGGTAGCTGAATGCTCTGGCTCCCGTTCAACTTTTGGAGACTCTGGGAACCACAAGTAACCATGCATACTGGGGAGTGCAGTGTTCTAGTGATGTGATAAAGAACTATGAGCTCTTTAAGATATGATTAGCTTTGTAGGTCAGGAGAAGGATTTTAAATTCTATTCTGGATTTAAAACGGAGTCAGTGTAGAGAAGCTATCCTATCATCTATTCATCTGTCATCCTCTGCAACATTTTGAGACGGGATGTGTTTGATTTTTGCTATGTTATGTAGGTGAGAAAAGGTGGTTCTTGATGTTCTTATATGTGGGAAGATATATCATGATTGAAGATAACTCAGAGATTCCTTACATTGGTGCTGGAAGCCATGGCAATGTCATCTAAGGAAACTATATCTTTAGACACTCTGTGTTTGGAGCTAAGTACAATAACTTAAATTTTTTAACATCAGAGAACTGCACGTTTTTCATCTTTTTACGTCCTTAAAGAGGTGGTATTGTGATCATTTTCAGGTTCAAAATCCTATTTAGAGGTAGGATATACTGCTACCATCCTGCACATTGCTGCAGCTCCTCTTTTCAGCCTGTGTTGAAGGCTTCGTTTTAGCTATGTGATAGATCTTGTCTCTAAATTATCTTTGTTGGGAGTTGCACATGCACAGTTCCTAGTTAAGGACTACTAGCCAATCAGAAGCAGAGAAGGGCGGGTCAGCGAGAAGCCGGTAAACTGTACATGTTGCCGACCAGCTTGGCAACATGGACTCCCAGAGCAAGAGTTTCAGAGTGGTGAGTTATTAATCTGTAACAAATGTATCTTACATCCATAAAGTTTTAACTGAGCTCTGTCTCTACATCACAATAACAATGTCAACATAACATAACAATGTCCACTGACTGCGTGAAGGGTAGCTAGTGTTTGGAATGGAGAGGAGAGGTGTGCTGCAGCTCAGTGTTTTTCCACTGGTGTTTTTGAGGGCGTCGGAGTAGCCGCTTGTTATATGAGGTGCATTTATCTTTCATCCCTGTGACATCACAGGGATGAAAGGGAAGCAGCTGGACTACAAACAAGCTTTTTTCAGGCAGTACAGCCACCTCTTTAAGGCATGCTTAAGTTTAGCTAAGTGATTGGTTTCATCTGGCTTGACCGATAGATATATTGGGTATCATCACAATGAAAGTTTATGAGTGTTTCCTAATAACATTGCCCAAAAGAAGCAAATATAAGTTGAATAGAGTTAGTCCAAACGCTGAACCTTGTGGAGCTCCATGACTAACTTTGGTGTGCAATGGAGGATTCATTAACATGTACAAATTCAGATAGATCTGATAAAAAGACAGAAATGAGCAATAATAAAAAGTACAGCTTAGGCTACATTTACATTTATTCACACACACCTAAAAAAAGCATCTTATCTATGTGCCATTGCCACCCCCACTACTTGGAAATAAACCAAATTGGACAAACGTATTGGACAAACTGAATTGGACGTACTAGACAACTCTTGACCTGATGACGGCGCAGAGGATCATTAAAATTACAAATCATCCTTAATGTACATGGATTTCATCACTGTACCAAATGTCATGGCATTCCAGGTAATAGTTAAGATATATAACTTAAAAGATTCAGAAAAAAAATTCAGTTAAAGATCTCAACTGAATGTTTGAGTTTCTAACTTTAGTTACTTATTAATACTGAAAAGCTGAACCTAAATAGGATTTCAGCTTGATAAGCAGATTCAATACTGGATTCTCATTGAGATGAAGTGCTACTGAACCCCAACCCCAATTTGTACTAACTCTGTAATATCTGTAATATCTGAGTGTTATGGCAGAATCTTAATCGACTGTACCTGTGAGATGGGTGGAGCTGTTACTGTATTTAGTTGTTAGTGAGAGTCTGGACTTGAACCGAGGGACACTATGATAAATGATGCAGTCTCACTGGCCTGGCCAACATGCAACAGCTCTTCTCTTATGCTATTTCTTCTACTGTTTCTGTATCTAATTACGACCTCTATTTTCTCGCTCTTTTGCTCTGCATCTCCCTCTTTTTTTCCTTCTCCATTTGGCAGACATTCTCACTTTACACTGGCCTTTTATTGCCCACCAGCAGCAAATGTTGTGCAATTTGTCATTGAGGGAGTGTGGATGAGTTCTTTTGGCTGCCTCTGCCGCTCCCACCTAAAAATCTAATCAGATCATTGTAGGGCTCTAATCACTTCCTCTCTCGCCTTGATTGCATTTATAGACGTTCTGTCGCTCTCTGTGCTCCCCTAATCGAGCATTTCATAATTACTCTCCTCTTACATTTGTTTATTTATATCATGCAGTACAGTATGTGCCGAGTCCTTTGCCGGTGCGTGAGGATGAGAAGTTTATGAGGAGTAAGCCATTGGAAAAGATGTGAAAATCATTCCAACCTCTCTTTGCTTGACAGTACTTAAGCACTACTGCCCAAAGGTAATAAATTAGAAGCTTTAGGTTATAGTAGTATGGCTGCAAGTTTTGCTGATTTAGGTAATGAAGAGAGGCGAGTTCATTTTTCATTTTCATTCATCATTTTTCTAAGTAAGACTCAGCAGTTGTACTGCAGTTATGCAGAATTAAAGGTGTTTGTAGGGAAATCTACTTGCATTGTTCTGCAGGAACAGAACAAATGGTACCTAAAAACAACAAACACTAAATCTGCAACACCACTATTTTGACAGATGATGTTTTTTGACACTGCCCCCAGAACAGTTCCAGAATGGGACAGAACTGGACAAAACCACAAATAAAGTATTTATGTGATCATGAGCTGCTACGGTAATGATACTTTTTGAGAGGAATGGGTTATTTAAAAAAACGTCTGTTACACTATAATCATCACCAGTGTAAACCATGATTCATTTTTCTCTTTGCATTAAAAGAATGCTCGGGGCTACTGATGAAACAATGAAATGCCTGGAGACTTATAAATGACTTATCAGACGCCAAAATAATGCATTGTAAACATTATAAAACTATGAAATTGTACAAATCTAGAAAGTTATCACAGTGACAATCTTTATATTTGTTTGGCATATGCTGCAACGCCCTCTGCAGCCTCCCAGCAAACGCAGCCAAAGCAGGACCGGACACAGCCTATGAGGCCGACAGGGAATCCAGTAACAAGTAACAATTTCTGGAGATTCCTGATGGACAGACAGCTAACTGTATCTGTCATTAAAGGTCCAGAGTGTAATATTTCTGAGATTCTGCCTTAAAAATTAGGCAAGAACTGAAATTAAAAAGTGTGCAACGTATTTCTGCGTTGTCAAGGTAACGTGATAAAGTGGCAAAGGGCTGTATACAGCATTGTGAGCCCTTGCAGCCTCTTGCACTCAGTCACTTTCCAAGTGATGTCAGTAAAGTCTGTGAGGATTCAGGGCTCAGGGCTTAGGGGAGACACTGGGATTGGGCCTCAGTCTCGTAGGTTATGTTTGGTTGCCGTGTTCACTCACTGACAGCTTCCATTCTGCACAAATCCTGCATGGCTGGGGACAAAATATCTTGCTAGCTTTGTGTTTTTGTAGGAAACACGTAAATATGTGGAAGCAAAAAGCACTCTGCTTTCTGTTTGATGGGAATTTTAAGTTAACATTCCAGTTCATGTCACTCCCCATCTCTCTTCCTTTTCATTTCTTGTTGTCTATTTCCTGTTGACTAACTAATAAAGGCATACAATGCTCTTAAAAAGGCACCTTAAAATATACATAGATGGACTCATCGTCGCTGTCTTTAAACTTCTAAAACCGTGGGCTCCACTTTCAACAGTATCCCCTTTTACGAGTCGGAAGTTGAGCATGTCTGCCCACGTCCAAACATCATTAAAAGGCAGGAATACTGAACAGCTGGAAAGGATGAAGCACCTGCGTCAATGAAACATTAACCTCATACAGGGAGATGGTTTAGCTGTTCTCACCTCAACCTGTGAGAGCAGGCTGGCTTTGGATCAAATGATGACAGAATCCTTGTCTGTCCCTCTTATCACTTCAATCCACATCTATTTCGAGTATAAAAATGTACTGAACATCAGCTCCTTATATTACATTGAGTGTCTCTGTGAATCCATGGGAGAGACTTGATCCCATATTGATTTTCCTTTTTAAATCATCTGACATGATGTAGCAAGGAGGAACGGTTTAGTTGAATGAGGGACTTTTAACTTCAAGCAACTGAGAGATAGATTCTCTAGAAGGGTTTACAACTCCAAGGTCTTCACTATTTTGTACTCACTGTGGATATCAACCTCGTGTCTCCATATCATACTGTTTAAGTTGTCTGGCCAAAAATGTCATTTTATGATTTTATTTCAGTAACTCTCTACAGTAACTCTCTCTGTATGTTCCAGGTTCAACTGATCCACTACAATCATGAGCTGTATACAAATTATACAGAAGCTGCTAAAAGCCCTAATGGACTGGTCATAGTGTCTATATTCATGAAGGTAAGTGTCATACATATGTTTAAAAACCGACAGTGTGTAGGCTGTGTTCACTCAAACATTTCTTTTTTTTCTACCCAGCAGCTGCTATGGTGACATTTCATAATGGGTTATACTTTGGCAATCCAACAGAATACTAATCATTGCATTGGATAGTTTTTTTTTATATCCCTCTATCGATACTGAGTCCAGCTACACAGCTTTACAAGGAACTTAACCTGGTTTAATCAGTGTATAAGGATTACATGGTAGCTGCAGTGTATAATACATACAGGAACATGTAGTGCAAAATGGAACAGGACTAAACATCGTGTTCAGTACAGAGGAGACTCAATTAAAGGTGGATCAAGTGTTCATTTAAGTGTTTCTGTGTAGCACCGCTGACATGCTCACAAAAATGTCTTCTCCTATTTTTATTCCTTTTCAGGCAGTAAAAACAGCATTTAGACCTAGGTTATTGACCCTTTAAACCCCATTAATGCAATTTCTGTCTCATCTCACAACCTTCTTCTGAAACAGAGTCATAACTCAGTTAAACAAAACGCACCAATATCATCCATACAGCTGCAATCAGCTTGGCTCTTTCCAGTGACAGCAGTTTATACAATGCAATTGGAGAATTTTACAAATCGCATGAAAAGAGATCTCGCCTCAAATTAAGATTTATTTTCATGATCAAAAGTAATCCAGTAGATTTTTTGGGGAAAAAAACAAACAGAGCTTGGTTGCTTGGTTGCAGCGCATGGCAACATTACACGTTTGTTTGCACGATCCAAACTATAATAGGATGCCTGGTGGCAAAAACTCAAAGGATTGAAAATCAATTGGCCTTTTTTTCCTGGCAGACATTTTGACTTGTCATTAAAGCGCTGGTGTTACTGATAATGTTAATGGCTCTGTGTCTGCTTCTCCTGTTATGACATGTCAAAAGGTCTGCCAGAAAAAGGGTCTCCTGAAGCAGATAAATGGAATTCATCCATTTACACCTGTGTTTTCCTACGTGTCTTCTGTGAAAAGTGAAAATGGCTTACAAGAGTGGCAAATTCTTGAAAATATAGACTTGTTTTACACGTTAGTTAATGTATTTTAAAATACCTATAGATTACATGTCATACACTCTCCTACATATTCGACACTAAGTCAATCAGAGCCTCATTAAAGTAATTATAAAAGCATTTTTACAGTACAGAGTCCATGTTCTCTCCGTGCCTGCTGCCTGCATGGGTTTCCTCCCACAGTCCATGCAGGCCAGTCTAAATTGCCCATAGGTGTAAATGTGAGCATTAGTGGTTGTCTGTCTGTATGTGTCAGCCCTGTGACTGACTGGTGACCTGTACAGAGTGTGAAGTGGAATTGCACCCAATGAGATCATTTTTCATTATTGTATTGTTGTATTGATTACACTAATGGAACAGATGACAGAGGCATGTCTTCTGACTCTCACTCAGCCACGGAAACCAAATGAGCAGGCTCTGAGTACTATAGGAATCCATCAAGTCTTTTAGATAACTTTACATTAAAGGGAAAAAGTATTGACTAAAACCTACTATCTGTCCTCAGGATATCATTCCACCTTTTTTTCTGAGACAAATAATGGACACAGTTGGTCCTGGCCTTTTATTAGTTATTAACAAGTGCCTGTCTACTGGTTCCTTCCCTAATAGTCTTAAAGTTGCTGTGGTGACACCATATCTTAAAAAAACAAACTTGGATCCTTCGTCTCTTCCTAACTTCCGTCCTATTTCTAATCTACCTTTTATTTCTAAAATCATTGAGAAAGTTGTACTGACTCAATTACAATCTTACTTGGCTGTAAATTCTCTGCATGAAACGTTTCAATCCGGTTTTAAAGCTTTACACAGCACTGAAACTGCCCTTCTAAAAGTTTCAAGCGATATTTTCACAGAAACTGACTCTGGTAAATCCATTGCTTTAGTTTTATTGGATCTGGAGATATCTGTAGGCTTTCGTCGTGGCGCAGTCTTACAGTGGTTCCGTTCCTATCTGACCGACAGATGTTTTAGTGTTTGTATTGGTCACCAATCCTCCTCTAGTCTACCTCTAAATTGTGGAGTCCCACAGGGATCAATCCTCGGCCCGGTATTGTTTATCCTGTATATGCTACCTCTGGCCTCCATTTTTAATAAATACGGTGTATCTTTTCATTTATATGCTGATGATACTCAGATCTACTTTCCATTAAAAAATAATGACAAAAATGGTTTACAATCCCTGTTGGCCTGTTTAAATGAACTTAAGCTTTGGCTGTCAAGTAATTTTCTAAATTTAAATGAAAATAAAACCGAATTCGAGTCAAATTCGATCGATCACCCCGGTTTTATCATCACTGCACTGGCTGTCTGTCAACTTTAGAATTGATTTTAAAATTCTATTACTTGTCTATAAAGCACTCAACAATTTGGCCCCTCAGTATCTTACTGATCTACTTTGCCCGTACACTCCTTCTAGAAGTCTGAGATCTAGCGATCAATGTCTACTCATCGTGCCTAGATCTAGACGTAAAAAGCGAGGTGATCGCGCCTTCACAACTGTGGGCCCTAAACTTTGGAACAGTCTACCTCTTCACATTAGATTAGCCTCGTCTGTTTCCTCCTTCAAATCTTCTTTAAAGACATATTTATTTTCTTTGGCCTTTAATACTACTTAATTTTGATGACTATTGTTTATCTATTGTTGTGTTTTCCTTTATATGTAGTTTTTTTTCCCGCTCTGTACGGCACTTTGGTCAGCCTTGGTTTTTTTTAAATGTGCCTTATAAATAAATATTGTATTGTTTATTGTACATAAATGAAAAGATGTAAGCTTTTACAAGGCTTTTATCGCAGGACTGACCAAATAATGATTTAATAAGTTTCAGCCTTGTTGTTTTAAATGTAAATGTTATTATTTGGTTTCATCTACTGTGTCAGTCAATGTGTGTCAAGCCTCCTGAACTCTGCAGAACACGCAGAATCGCTTTTTTACCTGCACAGAGAAATGTGTTTTTCATGTGAATCGTAAAGCTACTGTTTGCGCGAGAATTGATGCTTCGCTCCACTTGTTCCTGTGGGTCGTCATAGTAGTCATGAATAACCTAGCCAAGAAATTTAGTGTGTGTGCCACATGTCTGTGAATAAAGGGAGTGAAAACAGAGGAAAAACAGTTATTATGTAAGTTTTGAAAGAGGAAAGTCCAATTTATGTCAAATTTGGATGTGATTTAGGGGTGATTTTGTGTGGTTCTCATTTAACATAGTGTCAAAGGAATTATGGTTAATTCTATTTTTGTTAATACTCTGATCTACCTTTAAGACCAAAAATAGGCTGATTATCTGTGTTTGTATCTAGTAGCCACAAATTGTTTTTAGAAGAAATCTGCCAGGAGCTGAATTATCCTTCAGCATGACAGCCTCAGTGCTCCCACCGCTTCCTCTGTGTCTTTGCCTGAAATATTCTAAATGTTCCACTCACGACTCACAAACAATTAGCAATCCAATTATCTTACAGAGCAAAACATTGTGCTTCTTGGCTTTGTGTCAGCGGTGGTGGCAGTACTCCCCTCTCTCTTTGTTGTCAATGAGAGGGCTCCATCTTGAATGAGAGGCTCAGAGATCAGAGAGGCAGCCGACGTCCTCAGCACTGTGCGCACTAAGGCTGAAAAGTTCAGCTGCTAACTGCTAATTAGCTCCCCAATGTCAATGGGATCATCATGTAGTCTTGAAGAGACAGAGGAGACGCTGACCTAGGTCAACCCTCCTTGACTCCCCCCACTAACCAGCAGGAGAGCGTGTCGAAGGACGTACGAGAGAGGAGATGGGCTGCAGGTGTGTATTCCATATATGGCAGAAAGAGGAAATTGCCCTGTAACAGTTCCACACTGCTGTTAGGCTTAGCTTAGCTAATATATTGATTCTACCCATGCACATTTAGAGTAATCATTGCATCTTAAAGGTGCCACACATTTTATGAACACAGAAAGTCAGGAAACTTCATCAGCATCCATGTTTGGGGAATTAAAAGTCCTGTAGAAATCCTGTAGAAATACCTAACTGAAATAAAATAAATTAATTTATCGTTGAGGTGAAAATGTGCCACATTTAAATAGGAACTTCCTCAAACAAAGACACAAAAATGAGGGAAGACTAAATCATGAAAGAAAAAGAAATTGGCCCAAAGAATGCTTGAAAGCCATACACCTACTGAATTAAATTCTAGTATATTATATTTTAAATGTCATGCGCTACCTGAGGTTTGTGTTTCCATCGACATAGCCTAGATAAAAACATTTCCACCATAAATTGATGCAGAAAAGGCAGAAATTGGTGCAGATAATTTTCCCAGATTGCAGGAAATTAAATGTTTAATGTTAAAAATTGATGGGGGAGGACCCCCAGACAACCCGTCTAATTAAGTGGCTCATCCATTGCTAAAGGAAAACCTAAGCTCTTGCTTATTATGAACTTTAATATTCCATACATTCTACAATTAAAAGAAATACAGTCTCTGGTTTGACACATAGATTCAGTGGGGGAAGACTCCCCAAGTTTGGTCAAAATTAAGGCTAACATGTCTGGAGGTTGCCATCTTGATCACACTGATCTGACCATGATTATTGACTTGGCTTTTCATCTGCACATACATGTGGTTGTTGAACAACACAAAATTCCTGAGGATTAAAGAGTAATGACCTCAACCTCTGTGGTAGGATATGACACAGAATGCCTAAAATCAATCGACCTCCAAATACGAAATCTCACTCAAACAACAAAGAAAAGTTGGCAGCCCTGGTTTATGTTATGCACAGCAGTTTTGATTATTACAGCTTAGTTTCAGCGAAAGTATGTTTTTTTCTGCAACAACCGGAACTTAATGACATGTGACCCGAGTCTTAACTGCATAACATTAAACACGTGACATTAAACACGTTGTTAACATTGTGACGTTATGAAATGGTCACAGTTTGGTTAGGCAACAGAATGATTTGACTAGGTTTAGGAAAACATTGTGGTTTGGGTTAAAAGACGCGTCAGTCACGTCATGTATCGTGTGGCGGAACTCACTTTTTATGTATCATCATGAGACCTGACGTCCATCACTAAAGTGTGTTAGGGGCATGTCACTTGTGACACGTAACGCACGTGACAGAAGTCATTAATGCTATTTAACTTAAAAGTGAAAAGAAATAGAAATAAGACCATGAAATGAAAAAAAATCTTAATTATAACAAAAAGGGTTCCATTTTCCTGTACGATGTTGATCCCTTTTTGTTAAGCTTTGGATAAACACTCTAGCACGACATTCTTTTAAAGACATTGCAGCAGGGCTAATTCAGAAGTAGTGAAATCCAGGGAAGACAATTTTGTTAATGCCCACATGTCACAAAAAAGGATGAGTAATATCTTAAGAGATTAAAAAATCACGCACACACAGATGCACTCACCTGCCACCCACTCATACTCCCGCCCAACTGCACTCCAACTGGTTTTTTGCTAACATCCCTCCTCTCCACTGTCTTAAGCGTGTTACACCAGGTCAGAGTCTTCAGTTGTAGCATTGAGCAGACAGGTGGTAATTAGCCACATCTTTTTCAAAGCGGGAGCAATTTTTTCTCACTTTTCAGTGACTCATGCAGAAATGGCCTTGTCAGATTTCCGATCCCATCGCTGTGACTCACAATGCCAAGAAGGGCCCCCATTCTAAATGTGGACTCGTGAGGCACCAATAAGGTCAGCAGTGGGTGACTGCAGCTACGCAGGGACCTCTGTGGAAACCAGACACACAATAGAGACACCGGGGCAGGCATTTACTGTGAATGCAAGACCATTTCACTCACTGATACACTTATTTGACTGTCGATTGATGTAACAGCACGAAAAATGTGAATCTTAAAGATGTGTCTTGTATCTGATGGACATTTAGCCATATGGTGCTAAAGCTGTGCTTTCCTCAAATCTAATTTACAGACATTCCTGGAATGGAAGAGGCAGACTGACTTAATCCCCTCTGGTGCTTTTCTAGGAAAACGATGAAAATGAGAGAGACAGAAAGTAGCAAAACTAGTGAACTGCATGAGTGGCTGGTAAAGGCATAATGCCTGCCTGAAGAGCACAGGGAACAGGTCAAAGACTAAGTAATTCTAGCTGCAGTGAGGGGAGGAGGAGGACGAGCACATCTCTTTTTAATCACTTTGCCCAAAGACATCTCGACAATTAAAGTTGAGTGAAGTTCAACTAGCATGAGTGAGGGATGGATGGAGTGGAGAGGAAGGCAGAGGGGAATCAAAGAAGGGTGTGAGGGAGGACACGAAGTGTGATGTGCTTCCTCCAGCCATTGACATCTCAGACTACACTTAACAATGGAGTCAGTCAAGCGGAGTTATGCCCTATGAGGTCACGGTTTTGTTCCGTCCTCCGTCTGCTCTACGTTGTTTCTGTGTGTGACTTCATGCCTGGTTCTATCTACTATGTAGCTTCATGTGGCTTCTGTCAAATACATACTCTCCACTTATTTTCAGCAGAGTCGAGTGGATTTCTGCTTCTGGAACGCTTCTGGAACACTTCTGAAACGTGTTGCGGCGCATCTTGTGGAATCAAAATCATTGTGATTCTGGTGACCACCTCATAGCCAGAACGCAGTCCTGCCCAGTGGAATCAAGCAGTATGAGTGGAGTTAGGTGGCTGAACAGCTTTTGGGGGCAGTTCATATGGTGCTAATTTCAGGCGATTTTTACTCAAGTCTTTGACAGAGATTACCGAATCGTCATGGCTGCTAGTTCTAATAAGACATTTTTTACATTCATATTTTATATTTTTACCAAACCCAGTATCCTAGGAATTACGTCCATATTGGACTAGTCCACACCTCACAATTTTCATCCAATACCAACGTTCAGTGCCTGTGCAATAAGAACTTTGCCCTAATGTAGCGAGCTGGAAAGTAGGGGGGTAGGTCGAGGATCTAAAAGTGAAAAGCGAGTCTGACTTTCATGCAGGGGACCTGACTTTCCGTCACTAACGTGTGTTATGAAAATTCTTGGGGACAGGTCAACTCTTATTCTTAGAAGGAGGGGAAGGGAGACTGGCATCAGCATACAGAGTGCGGACACAATGTAGTACCAAACCAATTCCGAAGGACACTTCCTGTTTGGGATATTCAGTCGTCCTAGACCTACAGAGATTCACTAAGTATCCACAAATGTCTATTGTTCACCCCTCAAGACGTGTGAAAATTCTATTGACTCAAATCAAGACACTATGCTTACCTAAGTGACGTGCGTCATTCAAGTCACATGCAATATTTTCTACATAGATCCAGTCAGTCTGTCTGTAATGAAACAAAAAATAGATAATCTTGGCTTGGATACTGTTGTCCTGTTAGCTGCGTGCTACATAACAGCCTCAGTGTCCATACCCCCGCACAGCTGTTGGAAAGAAATGTCCCCTTAATTCATATCCACAGCTCTTTCAAGCATGCACTGTTGGGGAAACTGTAAAATGTTGTATAACTGGTTACAAGCAGGGAGAACACCATTTGTACATTGGCGAGCCAGATACTGTATCTGACTCCAAGAGTTGCTGTAGTGTACTGTTAATTCAGTTTTGTTTGTAACTCCACTTCACTCCCCACTCACACTCCACCATAAACACTCTCTGATCAATAAACACCTTATGGGCAAGACTTGGCTATACGGTGGAAATCAATATCACACTATTAATGAGAATATTTGTTCAATGTATGTATGGAAAATAATGCAGAAATGCAAAAATCACATGTAAAATGCATGCAAATCACATGGACGTAAAATTACATAAAATCCTTAAATTTGTATTTGGAAATTAGCCTGAGTTATCTAAGTGTTATTTCTGGTAGAATGGCTTGAATGAAAAGAAACAAGCAGGGATTGATACAATTCTCTCGACAACAAAGAAGAGGGTCCAAATACAGACACAGCAGCAGAGTTAGTAAAACGCAAGTACTTGACCAGGATCAATCATCAATAAACAGGCTTACAGTTCAGCAACATGAAGGCTGTCCAAAGAGGCAAAAAAAAGTCTGATAGGGGTAACGCAGGAAGCGGGTCACAGACAGGTAACAAGTTTCCAGAGCAGGTAACTGGCAGGCAGATACAGAGTCCAGAGAACCGGCAGAAACCAGGAACAGGAACTGTTGGATGGATGGAACAGAGATGCTCACAAGTCTTTGAGCTAGAGTCCAAATCAAGTCTCAAGTCTCTGAGCAAGAAGTCAAGTTTCAAGTCTTTGAACTAGAGTCCAAGTCAAGTCTCAAGTCTCTGAGCTAGAGTCCAAGTCAAGTCTCAAGTCTCTGAGCAAAAGTCCAAGTCAAGTTTCAAGTCTCTGAGCAAGAGTCCAAGTCAAGTTTCAAGTCTTTGAACTAGAGTCCAAGTCAAGTCTCAAGTCACTCATGGTTATAACGAATGTTGTATAACCTGCTGCGTTCAATCCAGGCTGCTTATAAAACTGCATAGCTATAGGGAATTCTGTAACTGTAACCCGTTTTTCACTAGCACAACCATAATCAATGACAGCTTAAACTACTGTAAGTCAACACATCCACCAGACTCTCAAACCAGTGCAACATTATAACTAAATAAAACTGTAATGTTGTATTATCAACAATAAACCTGTGACCTGTTTGCAGACGACATTAACAATTAACGTGATGGCAGCCAGTGGGATGTAAATGATTACGTTAATCAACCGCAAGTTTGGAAAGCACAAAAACGCTCATTCCTCTTTTCATAACGAATGGCAGTCAGGTTTGACCTCTAGTAGATCGTAGCTAAAGCAAGAGCCAAGCTAACGTTAGATATCCAATGCTAAAGCTAAAGAGCAAAACATGTTTACTAACCTCAGGTAACTGACCTATTTTGCATTCAGCGCTTCTTGTTTGGGTCTTGTCTTGTTGTAAGTTTTACATTTATGATGAATGGCACCGCAGCTGCGGGTGATTAACAGGAATAACAGGGAATAACAGCAAGCCCATCAGATGTTTCCTAAAAATAAACAATGTTCACGAGTCCCACACCTCGAGTCAGAGTCAAGTCCTCAAGTTTTTGAGGACTTGACTCAAGTCGACTCTGAAGTCACTGTGTGTGTGACTTAAGTCAGACTCGAGTCCGAGTCTCTAACTCGAGTCTCCATCTGTGGGATGGACCAATGGAAATTAAAATTTCCATGAGCTATTAGCTATAGACTGAATTACTATTGTACTGAAATTTCTCATTGTTCACACTAAAATGCCAATTAACAACTGCCACAAATCATCAGTTTATCAGAATTTCTGTCCTTCATTTTATTCATTTTTGTTAGATAAGAAGATCAACACCACTCATGTCTCTACATTAAGCATGGAGCTTTAGAGAGGCATTAAAACTGGAAGCAGGGGAAACAGGTATCCTGACTGTGTACAAAGTTCTAAAATAGGCCTCTGATAGAATAAAACTTGTGTGGATCCATTATAAAGTCATATTAGGTCAAGAATACAATGTATTTGCTATTTAAAAAGATGGATTTTGTGTTGTCACGGCAGCAGTGTGTGTCTGTGAGCTGTTTTTAATGGTGTCTTGAGAACAGTGGGAGCCTTTGTTTTCCAGAAGCCAAAGCAGCAGTACAAGAGAGTGTTGGAGCTTCTGACTGTGCAAAATACATCAGTGGGTTTAGACATTTCATGGGCATTAAAGGTGATAGATTAAGAAATACACTTGCATTATCCTTTACTAGTACTGAACTGAGTAGATTGAAATTATGTTTAATTTTAGATTGGCTCTCAATTCTTCAAATGATCACGTTTAACTTCACCCTTTTTTCTCTCTCTGTCTCTCTTTTAATCCAGATTGCTGAGACATCCAACTCATTCCTCAATCGAATGCTGAACAGAGACACCATCACAAGAATAACATATAAAAGTAAGTGCGAATGTCCTGTACTAATTAGGTCTGTACTAATTAACTGTTCACTAAGCCTTGCTCCCTTTACTTACTATTTTCGGACCTGTCAAACCTTCCGTTCCCACATGGCACATATGTAGTTTATGGTGCTTTAACGGTGACAGTTTTACAATTTAAAATTGTAATTATTTTATGGTAATATAAAATATATGGTATATCTATGGACTCTATGGGTACTACCTCCTCCAATCACTTGCCCACTGAAATTTTATTGTGCACGTAGCCGACCAATAGGAAGTCGCTACCGACACACGCGTGACGAATAAATAGCAGTGTCCCTACTGCCTCGGCATCCGACCGCCTCTTCAGTAGAAGGTGTCAGAGCGGCAGGGCTCATCGATAGAGGGCTCCCCCTGTGCTGATAGAACTAGGGTTACCATAGTGTAACCTTGGTTCTATCTCACACAGGCTCTGCCCTCTACTGGACTCTATGTGGGTGGAGCCCGATGACTGTCCGCCCTAGCCACGACAAGCCAAAGTCCACCACACCAACCCGGTCGGCCACAGGCCGACCAAAGCCCCGACCACCACATCACCTGGTGACAGAATGGTGGGACACCCCTGAGAAGGCCGCTGGACCGATAGGGGCTTGGCCTGACCATTAACACCTGCACTGCCCTGACTTCTCACTGAAACGTCAGTTCCCCCTCTACATACAGTAGTCACCAGATCCTCACTTTTCAGATCCTAGGTCGTACTTTCGAGCTGGATCCCAAGGAACTTGACATATCCAAGAGATAGAAACGCACAAACGGGCACAGTAAGGGACAAGACGCCATTGTGCCAATCTCTTCAACGGCAGTTCGCCATTTACTGAAGAAAAAAGGATGCTGAGGCAGAAGGGACACTGCTATTTATACGTCATGCACGTATCGGTAGCGACATCCTATTGGTTGGCTACGTGCACAATAAAATTTCAGTGGGTAAATGCGTGCGTATGATTGGAGGAGGTAGTACCCATAGAGTCCAGTAGAGGGCGGAGTCTGCGTGAGATAGAACAGCATTATTCTTGTATTTCAGTGTGGAGCTAGTTAACTATTGCTAGTGCTATAACTATTTTAGGAATAACAGACTTCGGCAACAACATAACCCTGTTTTAATGCTTAGCTTACATATTTGAACAAGCAAGACAGGGGTTAGATTCATGCTTTATTGTTTGTTATGAAACAGTATGTTTCAGTGATAATATTAGAGGAGTTTATGATGAGGATTAACCAGTGTGTGATGTAACACTTTTTGAGATAGTGAAGAGAGAAGTTTGGGTGGGGTTCGACCCCAGAGTAGACAGAGAATCAAAAATATGTTACACACACACACACACACACACACACACATACCTAGCCAGATGAATGGCTGTTTAAAAAACAGTATTGCACGTACTCACAGCTGGTGCACACAATGAAGTGGTCAGTTCGTCATGAGTGTCTGCATCTAGCCTGCCAACCCCTGGCAGGGCGTAAAAAGTCCGTCTGTTAGCCTGCCTGTCCTTGAAGTCCAGAGTTATACAGCTAACTGTCTGCTCCTCACTCTGGCCGAGTATTCCCAGGAGCCCGCAGCTTATGCTGTCCACCTTTTTGGGGAACTGTAGGAAAACAAGAAAGACTGAGTCGGGGAACTTTTATTGTACATAGTGACTGACTGTTCTGTGTGTTCTTGCTTTCTGTTTTGTGTGTGCTGGTAATTGAAGGTGTTGGTGGCTGTGGCAGCCCATTTGTACGGTTTTGCTCGCTATAAAGTATAACGTATATTTGTCAGACCGAAGCTCTCTGGATAAATTCTCTCTGGGTAAATTCCAGTGACTGCTGCAAGCTAGTTAAGGACATGCTAATGTTTGCACTGTTTAATCCATGCCATACACTTTTGATTTTGTGTTTTTGGTTTTGTAAGAAAAAAATGGGACCACTTCCAAACTCTTTATAAATAATCTGTATATATGTAGTGTATTTACTATATTTTATACACATATGTATCTTTATTTGTTTGTGACCAGGCTGTCAGCAAACAGTCAATTTTTGAGGTAATTGAAGGGATGCTGCAAGATGGGGATGGTGAGATTCCTGCATGGGAACTATTGATAGCTGGCAGAGGCTGTTGGTGAGGCAGCGTGTTAGGCAGCATTCGACAGCTGCTCTCCAGAGGTTTCCCTCTGCCAGCCTGCCATACTGGAGAAGCAGCATCGGCACGGAGATTGCCTGGGGCTAGCTTGAAAAAAGAGACAAATAATTGGATTAATGGGGAGAGCAATGAATGGCTGGATACAGGCACTGACCCCTTGTGGCTGGGAGGAGTCTCAGTGGCACAGAAGAGGGGGTGGGGGGATCCTCTAGGTCCAGCTTTAGAGGAGCAAGGATTCTGACAGCTGTCAAAAGTCCCTCAGATACACTGACTAATAGTGCACACACAGTGGCACAGCCCCCTCATGAAGGCTTAATGCTTTTTTTTAAAAAGCACATCTCTATACACATGAAAACACACTATTCAAAGAGAATTAATTATTTCAACCCCACAAAACAAAAAATCAGCAGCAGAACAGCTCTTCACCTGCTCATGTTGTAGGTGGAATGGTAAAAGCATATAAATAGGATCCGAGAAGATTTTTTAGGCGGATTTTCTCAAATGACGCCTATCATTCAGATTCTTTTTTTTAAACTAATCTTCTTTTGAAATTCACAAGATGCAATTTTTAACAGTGGTGCAAAGCACAGTTGAATTAGCATTACAGCTGCAGTGGTCCACCACAGTGACCTCAGCACAATAGGCAGTCCATTTGTCAACAGCGCAAGAGATGACAAGTTATTGATAGCGTGCTTCTGGAGTGTGAAGAGGGAGAGAGCTGCAGTCTGTCTAATTAGCGTCCTGACAGCGGAGACAGTTGGATAAAAGAGGTTTTGTGCTGCAACACCAACAGCCTGTCATTCACAGAACAGTAAATGATAGGTGAAATGAGAAGTGAGAAAAATGTGTTTTGGCAAATGAGCTCAGTTGAGTCAGTGATGAGTTGTGGGGGGTGAGTTTACCATCTGCACGCTAAAAGGAGGATGTATTATGTGAACTAATAGGTAACTATTAGGTAAAAGTTAGAAACGAGATCATGTCTGCTGTCTGGAATGACTTCCTATTTGCTACCCAGCTCATTTTGCTACCCAGCTCATGTGGTGTCATTTAGCCAATTAACAAGAACAAGGTATGGAGAATCAATATGATGCTGTATATAAATGTTTGTGTTAAAGTCTTCTTCTTGGTTTTTCTATATTTTAACATACTTTTTCTTTGGATGTACTGTACACATTAACATAATCACACTGGGCACAGCCTAAAAAGAGATCTCAGTCTGTTTTCCCTGTAAAAATATATTTAAAATAAATAGAAATAATAATAATAATTGTAACAGTACAGGATCCTCTGACGCAACATTAAAGGTTGCTTCTTGGTTGTTTTTTTTTGCAGATGATGCGTATCTACTGACCGGCCTGAACATAGAGGAGATTTACCCAGAGACCAGTAGTTTTATTACATATGAAGGATCGATGACCATCCCTCCATGCTTTGAGACAGCCACATGGATCCTGATGAACAAGCCGGTGTACCTCACACGCATGCAGGTGAGCCTCAGCCGCCAAGCCAGAGCTGAAATACAACTCCCAAATTCACTGGGGATTGTTTGTCTCAGCCGAGGATTTTCTCTCTCACCATAGTTCTGCACCATGAAAGATGTCAGCCCAGCACTGAGGCTTTGAATCCAGAACCCCATTGTTGTTCTTTTACATAATCCTCCATACAGCCCTGCCCTGGAAATATTTCAGTGCCTCCCATTTCCATGATGTTTGGGCTAACCTGTTCTCAGAGTCTTCTCTTCCCTCTCCCCTGTCTCTGTCTTCATCTAAGATGCACTCCTTGCGACTGCTGAGCCAGAACCAACCATCTCAGATCTTCCTGAGCATGAGTGACAACGTTCGCCCGGTCCAGCCACTGAACAACCGCTGCATCCGCACCAACATAAACTTCAGCATGCAGGGCAAAGACTGCCCCAACAACAGGGCTCAGAAGCTCCAATACCGAGGTAGAAACAATAACTTAATTAACCCCGCTGCCATATTAACACCCTCTCACAACCACTAACATTTAAATTTTCATATATATTTATTTAAATAAACTCCCATTGTATTACCCCCTTATTACCTTGTTATTACTTTAATGTAAAGATTAAGTCCGCCTGTATAGAGCCCCAAAATCAATGCCAAGCAAAAAGTAGTCAGATGAGTCAAAACCAATAGCTATTTAACCAATCAAATCAATAAATAATACAATTAGTTAAATTACTAAAACGTGGTGTAAAAAACAAAACATGAAGCCAAACAGTTGGGACACCGACTAGCTCACCTGAAAACACCAATAAAAGAGCAGCGGCCTTTTTCAGCTAGCTAACTCTTTCATGTACCATAAAAGTAGCTAAAGCATTTTAGCTAGCACGCTAATGTTAGCATATGATTAAATGAGTGCCAAGATGAATAAGGGTGAGAACTAAGGAGTGAGAAATAATAAAGAAAGATAAATGGAAGTGTAAAATTCATTGAGATTAAGTTTTAATTTCTTATCTACTGACTAGAGAATAAGTAAAAGACATTTTACACACATTAACTTTTTTGGTTTTTTTACCTGACTCATCTAATAACATTTTACTGCCTCTTGGATGACCAACCTGGGGGTTTGTTTATAACCTGTCTGAATATCTCACTGCTCATGGTTCTCGCACAAACTACATAAATATAGACCCAAGATGTAATAAACTGGAATAAGACGTAAAAATGCATTGCAGGGGAAGGTTTCACCTCAATTCTCTTTAGAGGCATTCATTTACTAAACTCAAAGCAGTAGCAGCCCCTGCAGCTATCATTTTGCATTCACAACTATTTACATACTGTGAAATTCTGACAAGCACCTGACAAGATATAATTCTTGGTCAGTAAGCGTGCTAAATTATTAATCACCCAACTCTCAGCTTCGGGTGGGAATATTGCTCCCGAATGCCCCTGATGTAATTTGTTTTAGATATGACATCCACAGAAATTTAAAGGGATTATTGCTTGATCTAAGCTCACCATTATAATTAATAAACTAAACTAATATCAAATTTGAGTGCTGAGCTGGGACTCAGTTGATAGCATGTAAACGGCAGATTGATGTGCTAAAGAGAAGGAGGGAAGACAGTCAATAGAAAGTCAGATGGCTGGACAGTCTGAACACCTGTTTGGTCTGACTGACAGATCTGGCAGTTGGGAGGCTGAAAACTGGCTTGTCACAGCTCACTGCAACCTGGGAGGTGCTGCTGCAGTCTGTCATCTCCTCTCCTCTGTTTCAGCCAATGTGTCTGGGCAACTGCTGCGAAGAATGTTGAATATCACCCCTGCAGCGCAAATACGTTAAAGGCGAGCGGTAGCTCCTGTCCCTGCTATTCATTGTGCTTTTTTCTCCTTGCTCAGGAGTGCTGTGGCCGATACGCACAGTGATTGCCCTCCCCCAACACCACCACCTTTAAAAGATGAAATTCTTATTCTGTGCAGCAGTTGTGTGGGAAATTTCAACCCTCCCCACCTACCTCACACACATCTGATTGCTAAACAAAAACACCCCGAGAGAGCAAAGCAAAAATATTACAATGCTCATTTAATTGTTCTGAGATTTAAAGACCTTCAAGATGAAGTGGGGATGGTGGGCGGGGGGGGGGGGTCTCATTAAAAGGGGAAATATATCCCCTCGGTGATTTGTGTAAGGTCAACTGTTAGAGTGGGAGCAACAAGACACACTCCTCCCTTCCTCAGGGAGGTGATAATCAGGGTAACTGAATGGGAAATCAGGAAGGTTTGCTGTGCATATGTGTGTTTACTTTTTTAATTGTCAACACCTGGTGAAAGGGAATATGTTCATGATCACACACTCCAATAAATGCCTTCTTTCACATAACAGCAAGACACTGTCTTTATCAAATTAGAACGTTTACTCATGTTCTTGGCACCTGCTTGTTTTGATTGTAAGTTTCTGTCAAGGCTGCCACTCATCTCATAATGGCACCAATTCACCTCCCCCACGTACCACCACATTCACTCCATTCACTCAAGGGCCATTCCTTTTAAATTGTATGTTATCGCTAAAGATGGAATATGGTGCATGGGGAGGGTGGGGGTGAATAATGCCAAAGAATAGTTGAACTGTGGCGAGCGCCGCATATATAAATCAGTATTCTCACTCCTGTCCTTCTCCTCTCTTCCAGTGAACGAGTGGTTGCTAAAGTAGCCTCCCTTGGATGAGCATGGGGATGAGTGTCAGAGATGGAGAGAGAGGACGAGGCGACGGGCCGGAGGGGAGGACGGAAAAGATGTGAAACCAGGCTTGAGGCTGCATCTCATCTAAGATTATGTCATGGCATTGTATAAAGACAAAACAACACTGGACATTAAAGTAAAGAACTTTGCATTGCAAGCAAAGAGATTCTTCTTTTCATACATTGAGAACAGTTTGAACCCTCGTTCTAACACATGCTAACAAGCCCTTTCCCCCACTGCACAACTATATCTATACAGACATTTTGATACCAATACTTTTTTGGGATAAAACCAAAAAAAAGACACTTGGAAACAAGCTAAAACATAACGGGGAAGCATTTATTTGATAGCCTCCCAACCAATAGGACAACGTTGGGACTTTAAAGCCTTTGTACATAAAGATGTTGCTATCAGTGGGAAAATCCAAGGACTAAGTCACTGCCCCCATTCCGCCAGTCAAGACAAAGTGGTCACCGAGACTCACGCAGACTTTTCATTACAGTCACCAACAAGGCATGCAATCAACAAAACCAACAGAGAGGGAGTGCAGCCTTACCTTGTCATTTTCCAAAACTAGAGTCATGTCATGGAAGACGAGCAAATATTTACAGGCTGTCTTACGGCCTCAGAGCTACCAGTGTCTTGGCCTCGTTTGTACATATTATAATTATCAATACTGCAGAAAAATGAATATGTAAAGAAAAGTAATGACTTAACATTCAAAAGATATATTAAGAGGATTTTAAAAAAAAAAGACCAAAAGTTGAGAATTTTAAAAAGCTTGGCGCACTTCGAATTCTGGAGCAGTTCTAAGTCTGATGCCTTTTTTTGTGTTTTATTGTTTACAATGGTCATACACTGTGTTTGAGTAATGTTATCAGCCCAATAAATGTGTCTGGAAAGTTCACTTTGAAAAATGCTTCACTATGAGGATCTGACTTATTGTACCTGTACCTGTTTTGTACTGTTCCATATTAAATGTGTTTATGTCAATATTCCTCCTCAGAGGCATGCTCAATAACGTTTGCTCAGCGATTACAATCGGATATTCGCAGATTTCAGGGCAGTGTTGAAAATGAAGGCCGCGGGATGGTCTCCTGCTGAAACAGCCGCTGAGTTACAGTCTGGCTTTCTTTCTATTGTTAGCATGATACAGCGGAAGCTGTCAGCCATGCACAGAGGGTTACCATGACCTGTCATAGTCTTTCAAATCACATCAGCGGCCATCAGGGAACAAAGAGGAGAGGAACTTCCTCTCCTGTGCTGATGAGGGTACGTGCCTAACAATACACTTCCAATACACCACTGTCTGCCTCACACTACAGGGAGTTAATCAGGACCAGAGTCTAAAATTAACTTTTTTCCGCTGTGCCTGTCACTGTGGCACTTTTTGTTGTCTGCGACTCAAAAACGTAATCTGCCACTTTTGAAATCTTTGCGTGAATTGGAGGAATAACATTTAGACAATTGAGGCATAATTAAATGTTAATAAGATTTTTACACAAAAAAACATTACATGCACGTTTACATGCACGAAGGACCCATGTCTTTAAGTACATAGCCCACTTACAATCTCTGACAACCAGGTATTTCTAAGGTACCAGCAAACAACAAGAAACACAAAGCACAGAAGCGAGCAAACAAAGGATACTCAGTTTTAGTTTTGAACTGCCGGCATCGATATTCCCTGAGCTCACTGATGGGTGTGCATGCTTAAAGGCTCTAAATGTTACTTTAAATGTGTTCTTGTGTGTTTTCCCTGTCCGCCAAAGTGGCAGATGGCCTGATGATTTTAACCCACCACTGCCAACTATTTACCCACATTTGGCGGGCGGCGGATGCTAATTTCACACCCTGGTCAGAACCCTACAACTGGAAGGTCAGGCCACATGTCATGTCGGTAAAACAAAGCAATAGATTGTGTAGAACATCGGTAGTTAACCCCAGGAACATGTTTCACTGACAGGAATGTTGAAGAGAATAACTTTTTGGCAACGGTTTGCAGAAGGCCTTGTTCTGTTGACTGAGCCAGGTTTTAAAGGTTGTAATCCTTATTTATGCATATTTGACTTCACAGCCCCTGTGGCTACTGGTTGTTACGACAAGTGTTGCTGCAGGTCCCATAATATTGGTGGGAGAAAACACTCAGAGCAGTTATTTTGTCAAACATACAGTAGAACAGCAACTGGTGTACCTGTTTGCAGTGCACAAACTTGCCTTGTGTTAACAAAAGAATGAGTCAATATTGGCCTTTTTCTATCATGCCATGGGCAACCGTTATGTTATGTTTATGAGCATGGCGTGAGTAGTTTTCCACAAAACAGAAGAGCAAAGTAATAAAGTTTGAAAAAGAGTTGGAACTTTGGTGAAGAGTTGGAAGCCTCCAGCCCACTGTGGCTGCTCCATATTGTTCATTACTCTTTAAAATATTTAAAAGTGGTCCACTGTCAAAACATGCCCCAAATGACCACATATTGTTTAGTAAATGCATTTTTGATGACTGATCGCTGTCAGCGCTAGCCTTGGTAACAAGTACATTGCATTTACTGTTACTGCTCCATAATACAAGCCACCCCCGTGTGTTTTGGTGATTGAATGATTTTAATGTGAACTAACATTAATCACCCAACTTTGAATCCCGGGGTAGAAGGATGTATTCCACCATATAAAAACTACTCTATAAAAAGGTAATGTAAATATTGTACATTGAGTGGATAATGCTGAATAAATACTGACCATAAATAGTACAGGGTTTGATGGCTGCACTTGAAGGGGGGCTAAAAGACTGCCATCATAGAGAGGGGCAAGATGCAAGGATTCGTACAAGTGGGGACAATAGGAGACACTTCCGCACTGTCTTTCCTCGATTTATGGTTGTACTCATGAAAAGTGATAGAAGTAGTAGAACCTCTGCACACCAGACCAGACACGACAGTGTCTGGTGTCTGGACACTAGATTGTCAGAATGTATGTTTCAGAAAGTTACAAAATTTGATGGATGCACCTCCCCAGATGCTCCCCTGTTGGAAAGAGGGATTCAGATTCTTCAACTTAATCAGACTGAGTCTGATATGTTATAGCAGCAGCTTGCTCGTGATGTGTAATGTGTACTGATTGGGTCTGTTCAAATGTCCACATTCTTATGTGCATGCAGGTCTAAATAACACCCCCTCTTTACCGTGAAGAGAATCACAAAATGATTGTGTGCTTTTACAGCTAGAAATAACGTGCACAAGCCGGACAACAAAACTATTACTAGCTATAAAAATATAATAGTGCAACTTCGGACATCTTGTCTTTTATTATGTTTTGCATGCACAGGTTCTGACTTTATATTTGCAACACTCCTAACAGGCATATTAGTTTTATTTCAAATAGCTAGCAGCCTGTAAACCTGCAAAAACAGCCTCTTTGCATGCCGTAAGGGCCTACTAAATCTCCTTAAAAACCTTTGTTGGTGTGTTTTTCAGTGAAGAAGCTTAGTGTCCCAAGGTTGTGTACAGTGAATGCCTTTTCAGAGACCCAGTTAGGGAAACATGCTGTTTGTCAATGGATTCTTCAGAGTTGTGGTCTGTTTTATGTTTCAAAATGCAAAAAATGTGAAGAGATTCACCAAAGCAAGAAATGATTCAGCAACCAAAATGATGGATGTATTAAGATAAGAACACAGATCCAGTAGCCAGACTGGCCTTGTGTGTAAGTGAAGCACCCAGCCCTGTGTTGTCAGTTTCCGTCAACAGTGTCCCGCTGCATCGATCCCTCGCTCCCAGCCTTCCTTCATTATGTCCCAATCAATTCAGGATGCCACTTCTTGTCACCCTGATGTGGAGAGAAATACTACCTTAAAGCATGTGGGAGTGCGCCCGCACATGAGCGTTTTCTGTTTACTATCTGATCTGTGCCTTTTTCCCACAGATGTGTAATGAAAAGATAGCAAAGGGGGGAGGCTGCGGAGAGAGAGAGTTCTCAGAGGCCACCGACGCCCAAGGTTATGGAGGCCATTATTCTACCTGATCTAGGAGATGCAGGATTGAGCCAAAGCTAGAGGACGGATAATAAATACATGAAATGATTCAATGCGACCTCCTTTCCCCTCCCCCCAACCACCCACTCACACTCACTCCACCACATCCCAACAAATAATCAGTTCGACTCCACAGTAGATCTCTCCGGACCTGGCCCTGCCAAAAGGAATAAACGTTAGGAGGTGTGTATACATTTCTGCACTCAGATGTTCAGGGGAACATTTAATGATATTACATTAATAAGAGCGTAATAAGGTGATGGCATGCAGGGAGCTGGAGTGGAGAGGAACAGCTGCTGAGCCAAATCGAAAATGTGCAAATCTCTGTATGTGTGTTGACTCTTGAGACACACCTGTCCAGATGTGTTTGCAGCAGTGGGGCTTTCAATCAGCCCCGCTGCTGTGGAGTCAAACTTTTTCTCCTTGATTCAGTTAGGAGAATTCTTGAGTCTGCGGTCTTCGCACCTGGACGTGATGGCACTTGATATCAATAACACTCATTGAGTTACTTTGTTTAAAACTCTTTAAAAAAATATTGGTTTCCGCTGGACAGGACTGACTGAAATATAATCTGATGACTAAAAAAGACTAAAATGTTAACAGTGTTCATTGACTAAAGCTATATTAAAAGAGTTAAGGTTTTCTAACATAAGGCTAAAATCCTCAGACCTTTAGTCAAGTAAAACCAAACAAGATGAGGTTGACTAGATGTGATAAAGATTAACAAAGGCATGTGCACACAGGACTACCAAAGACTAACACTAAATTAAAAGAAGAACTGACAAAATAACACTACTCTGTATATTTATCCAGGTGGAACATCAATAACGCACCACATTCATTTTGGGGTTCTTATGATAGATATGATAAGAAATTATTTTCTCACTAGAAATTGTTATTCAGCAGTTGCAGTACCAGGTAGGACAGAGTGCAAATATATAAAGAGCAAATATAATTAAAGTAAATAAAAGAAAAAACATTATCACTATCACGCTAGGTGTCCTGTAAATCAGAGGGTTGTAATGTTTGTAATCCATGGAGAGAGAGTGATCCAGAGAGAGAGAGAGAGAGACTCAATCCATCTGAAATAGAGGGAGAAGGACCAGGAGAAGCAGGATTTATGCTGTCTTATTTTTAAAAATCACAAGCATTATGGACTGCGTCAGAAAAGAAAAGCCACATTAGAAGGTGGAGTGACAAGTTTACCATCCTGGGGAGCTGAGGGAGAAGCACAAATTTTCAGGTTGTCTCTCCTAGAAGGCATTCATGGTGTTGCACTCAGTTGTTCACATGAAATGTGACAGAAATTGTTGTGTCAAGAATGATCAAACAGAGCTCGAGAAAGGGAACTCAAACCCTTGCTCCATTGTCCCTTCACGTCGTGAAGTTGGAGTAAACGCTGGAATGTTGGATTTGGAAAGTTATGGAAACTGTTGGACACAGCTGTGACAAATTCGGTATCATCAAATGGCGTATGAATTGCATGTCTATGTCTTGTACAATTTTTTGCTTTTTGCATGTCACTTAACTCTGTACTGACTTCTATTGTGCAGAGACAGCGTGTCGTAGAGAAAACAACGTCAGGTGAAGTAGTATAAAGAGTTCGGGTCCAGTGTGAAACCAAAAGTTAACGTTAGAATTATTTATGGTTTTAAGTTATTTAAGCCCCCCCCCTCCAGCCAGTTTTAACTGCTGTTTTTGGTGAACGTTCTTTCTCAAACAGAGAATGGGGTTGTGGTTAATAGACGGATGTAATATATTACCACGACAACCAAAAACTGACTGGCTGTAGTGTTCACTAACGATATGCTGTGTTAACATCACTACACTGTAAAGTTTTGTCCACTTTACTGTCTGTCAGGAGTAGCTGTTACTTACCCATGACAGAAACTAATGTGCGCGTATCAGCTGTTAGTCGATGGTCCTGTCACGCACTGCACATGATAACTCCCACTACGTTTTATAGTGTGCTTTCTTTACCCCGGAGGTGTTGGGGGTGCCTCCGCCGATGCATTGGTAAAACGGCTGTCAGTAAAATGCATGTTGCAGACTGTGTATAAGACGTTGGCAGGTGAAAGTGGGACGCATTTTCAGTCACCTGTCCTCCAACGCCGCTCGCACAGATGCCGTCATGAAAATGAACAGCACACTAAACCAAGAGGAGGAAACTAAAAAGTAAAATGAAGACCCTCTGAAAGCCAACTTTCTGCAACAACTATGCTGGCTAACTACATCTGGCTAACTACAACTTAGTTAACTTAACGTTAGCTAACTAAACTAGAAAGCCAAACCAATAATCAGACACAGAGAGACATTCCTACTGTAAGTTCTAAGTAAATGACATGATAAATTGGTTAGCTAGCTCACAGCGATGTTTATCGGTTTGATGCTCTGGCTTAACGAGGCGTGACGGCGTGGCAGTTTTTTAAGGAGGCATGACAGTGCGCCCGCGCAAGCTTGGAGAATGACTTATGGAATTACTATAGTCATACGTCACCACCCCGTTTTAACAACTAAGCAACTTTTGCAACTTTGAGCACAAAATTAAGCTATTTGGCAAAAAATATTTGGCGAACTACGTGGGTAATCAACATTGTAAGAAAATGACCCGGTAAAATATGAAATATCATAGAAATGTCAAAAGACACTGGAGTGGGGCTTTAAAGTTTTAAATTGCTTAACTCACGTTATGCACTAACAAAACAACGCAAAGCAAGTACTTTTGTTGCCCAAACCAAACTGCGACTGTTTCACAAAGTTTACCACGTGTTTATTATTATTACCATGACAACAAAGGACAGCTGACTTCCTGCACATCCACAACTCAAGATATATATTGCTTTATGGAAGTAAAGGATATGAGCGTTGGGTTCACAATCTACTTACACTGCAATGCTCACTATAATTACATATTCATTGGGCTTGTTGAGATTACTAACTAGTGAACTGCACTGCTGTTTGGAAACAATTAACAAGAAGATGATATTTCAATTTTGATTGTATGCGTTTCCCCCACTCAAAAATTCCACACATAGTGATGAGTGCGGATGAGCTGTATAATCTACTTACTCCATAATCAGCAGCCTCTTCTGGGGCCTCCACACCTCTGAGAGCCATAAAACACGCCCTGGACTAAAATCAGACTGTCTCAGAGGATGCTCATTAATTTTACCATTTATTCTCACTCCCTTTGCAGCTGGGTGCTATTCAGACTTCGCTTTATCCTCCCAGACAGTCTTATTACATACATGGTTTCCTTCATTTGTGCAGAGTGAATTTCGTTCACATGGTGCAGCTGCCTTGTGGCGGTGTGACATGACATATGCAATCAGCTGGGACCCAAATTTTAGCACCATTAAAGTAGAGAATCTTCACCGAAATGATAACCCATTAAAACAGTCAATTAGTTTCAGTTAGATCACATGCTTAAAATAATACTGACAGGGATTCAGCTGTATATGAAGCAGTCTACTGACCATTTTCCTCTGCACACCTTTTCAAAAATAGCTGTACAGTATCAATTTGCAGGATGTGCATTTTTTAAACAACTTACAGATTAACAGCATTTAAGTGTATTTTTTTCTGGTTCGTAATTTTGAGGGTTTATTTTAGGTACACATCCCACAGCCCACATTCGAAACCTTGAGAGATACTGACAGAATGTCAAAATGGAAGAAAAGAGAAACACACATCTATAACAAACTGAGGAGCAGGAACATCTTATAAATGGCATCAAAATGTATGACTCAGTTGTCACTGAATAACAACTTCTCTGCATAGTTCAACATTTTGGGATATACACTTTCATCAAACGTTAGATGAGAATACCACTCCCATGTCTGTGTGTTAAGTGCAGAGCTGTGGCCGGGTCGTGGTCAGCCATGAAGACTGGAAGCAGGAGAAAACGGCTCCTTGACGCTGCACTCAAACAATGTCTGGAAAGAACAGAACACCTTGTTATTCTATTGACAATTTTGAAGATGGTTCCTGCTAGCTTTGTATTTACATCTTTTAAAAAGCCGAAACGAGCTACCTGTGTTGTTTTACATCAATCAAGTGTTCTGATAGAATTTGATTAATATATAATTGCCAGCAATGGTGGCTTTCCAGCCATTCTGCCACAGGTTTCCTCACCCTTGTCAAGTTCTTTTAACCAAGTAAAAGATATCATAGCTGTCTGATATTCCCTGTATCACACGCTCAGAATTATAACTAGGGAGCTTTTTTTTTTTTACACTTTGCTTTTGTAATAAAACTTAACAAATCAGTGTGAGCGCAAAGACATGAAAGTGGGATCCATTTTCTCATCTCACTCTCAGAAAAGAACGCAAATGAGCATGTTTCCCAAAATGACCCACCGATCTCCTCTTTTACTCCGGGGTCCCCTGCAGAGGGTCGGGGCCTCTTTCTCTCACCCGCCTCTAACCCTGAGAAAATAGGCAAGACTCCATAAACTCTACAGGTCTATTATGTATGTTGACCTCCAAACCACTCCAGTAGCGTTAAGCGCAACAAACAGCAGGGCTTCAGCTATGTACTGATTCTCTCACACAGACACGTACATATTAGAGAGCTTCTTGTAGCAAAGCCGGTAGCCTGTCAACACTTCACAAGACTCCCTATGTTTCCATCAGAGGCGAACAGAGAGCCAACAGTAGCTCCTTGTGCCTTGGTTAGCACTAACCACCATCTCCAAGTCTCTGTCCATGCTACACTGAGTGGTGGTCAGTCAGTTTCCCCTGTGTCCCCTGATCTTTCTGCGTCACGCACTACATAGCCACGGGGCCACGGCTCCTCACTCCTCTGTTGCATGTTGTGAATATATCCTGCGTAGGGGGGTTCAAGCAGAGTGTAGCTAGTAAGCGCAGTTCATAAATAAGATGCTAAAAGATTGCATCTTCACATTTGCTTCTGTTAAAAGTATCACAAAAGCGACACTGACCAGAAACAGTGACACTGACTTTAAAATAAAAGATGTCATATCTCCCTATATGCATGCATTAGATAACATGCATACTTGATCTAAATCAGACAAGGAGCTGTCGTAAGGGATTTACGGGCTGCCAAAGCCACACTCAATACATTATAGCCACACAGAGCATGCACCTTATAAACATCCATGCAAATTGGGTAGAAAAGCCATTAAAATCCACTGGGATATTTCATCTTATTAAGTACTCATAATGTAATGTCTTATGTGTATTTTATGACAACACCAGGCGTACAGCAGCTCTCATAATAACATAATGCTTTATGTATGTGTTATATTGCATCATTCAGGCGTAGATAGGCTTCAGGGAAAGAGGTACTGAGCATATCAGATCCAGATGTCATCTTTTCTTTACTTCTGTCTCCACAGATGGTGCTGGATATTTTTTTTAGCGTAACACCACATCCACAGTGACAACCAGATCAGCCTCTTACGAAAACACTGGATCAGCTCGCTGGGCTTGTGGAGGGAAAATACAACCCAAACTAATGACACATTTGTGGTCTGTCCTTCAAAACTACGTAAAAGCACATGTAATGGGTTCTAACAAAGACTCTCTCCTCTGTCTCACACACACACAGATTGCAGCCTTTAGATCTCTAAAACAAGCCTGTTCTATTGTTGTGTGCCATAAATTTCCTCCAATGTGTTTTAACAGCTCAGCGAGTGTTGCTGGCCTGCTAGTAACCAAAGGTATAAAGGCTGCAGTGGGGCAGTGAAACATGAAGGACTGCTGCCTATATTATGACCTCTCTCTCTCTCTCTCTGCCTCTCCTACTTGCTTTAACCTGGTTTTATTAGCCAGCAGATGGGCTGCCCTCTCTCCGCGCTGTTTAAATGGCTGTAGCCTGCAGCTACACAGAAAATGCTCCTGTGTGCTGTTTGGTTTTAACACCTCTGCTGAGAAAGGATGAGTTCATGGAGCCGGAAGGTCTCGGTCTAGAATTGAGTGTCGTTGCATGCCTGTAGGTGTGTTTCTCGTTATAATGGCACTTCTTGGAAATGGAGCTGCTCTGAAAGAATCTTGGTTGGTTTGGGTGTAAAGAGAAGTGTCAGATTGAACAGGATGTGGAATATGATGTTGACGGTGTGCATATCATTTATTTGTCACTGTCATGTAATAACGTTTTGTGACAGGTGTGATTATAAGGGGTCCTCAGGTACCCCCCTTTGCTCCAGGTCCTCATTTCTAATTTTTAATTAGAAAGTCATCGCATACTCTACACTATCATTAACTAATTATTTTCCATTGCCATTTTTTATATTTGCATTTGCTGCATTTCTTCTAGTGCTGGGCAATGATTAAAATTTTTAATCGGGATTAATCGCATGATTTTCTTGCAGTTAAGCCTCCGTCACATGTTCCCCCTGACACAAGTGCCACAAGGCTGCAGGAGCATGAAGTAAGACATAGATGCATAGCAAATCGCAATTTGCATTCTGCATTCTGTTTCCCAAAAAAAGTTCCCACTATGCTTTTAATTTGAAACACATGTTGACTTTCCTTAACAGTAGCGTAGCATCAATCACAAAAAGCAAGAGAGTGGTGAGTATATTCTGATGCTAAAGCTATTAAATTACAAGTATTCCGGACCCCCCTCCCTCTCTTAAAGGTTCAGGCAGAGCTAGACTCTCAGCACAGTGGGGGCAGAGCTTCATCCCCTGGCCCACCTGCTACCATGTCATTTATACCAAGTATGTACATAACTAGTCATTCTAGTGTGTGCTTGTTCTCACACTAGAAGCTCACATCAACAATAAACACAGTTAAAACAAAAGAAAAAACTCCGCTGCTAGGCCGGGCAGAGGACTGAACAAAACTGTGGCACACACGCCACCTGTGTTAGTCCAGGGTCCCCCAACCGGCCGGGGCCCCATGCACCCACACCACCTCCGTTTATGTTTAGTGTGTAATGGTTAGGAGAAATTTGTCACAGAAATGCTATATAATATATATATATATATATATTAATATGTTTTTAATGGTTCATTAAGACCTTACACTGAACCATTATGTTTTTATTACCTTAGAATGAGCCATGTCTATCTACATACACTGCAGGTCCTCTTACATGGAAGTCACCATGTCGCCATGTTTCTGCAGTAGCCCAAATGGACAAGCGGCTCTTCAGTGTGCGTTTTGTCACTACGTTGAATATGCACAAAGAAGAAGGAAGAATAAGTAGTAGCAGTATTCCTCCAGGTTTATTAGAAGAAAGAAGAGAAGTGAAATTTGAACGAATAGAGGACCACACATATTATTTAGCATAAGAGCCACCAGAATGTGTCAGCCACCGTAGCTTTAGCTCCCCAACTATGCCTTATTTGAAACTCAGCCATTATTTGAAAATTGTTTTTTTACTGACAAAATGCTGCAACTGTGTTCGACCAACTATGGTTTAAGTCATTGTATTGTTGTTTCCTCCCTCTGAGAACCTTCTCTTGTACAGGGGCTTTAATGTCTATTTCAGTATTTGATTGTGCCTGCAGAGACTGCCACCGAAACTTTTCACTACCACCGATACTATGATCCAAATACAGCACTGCAATTTTCGCTCATAATGCAGAACTAATGGCAGATTCCCAGGACAGGCTCTGAAGTTGAGTGTCAGTTTTGTATGATGATGCATTTAAGGACACAAAATGGTAAGAAGCGCTATAAAAACCAAAGTAGTGTGGTTGTAATAAAAATCATTCTCTCAAAAAATATGGTGTTGTCAAATACACTTTTCTGTGTTTATGCCATGAGAAAGAAACTCAATAATCAGAGAATTTGACAGCTTTCTGAGTCTCTGAGAAAAAAAAGAGTTACTGGTAAGGTTATCACAAGACTGATTTCTAGTAACAACTCAGTATTATGCACCACTTGCGCCTGAAGGGAGAAAGATAGGAACTAATATTTTCATCATAAAAAAGTAATGACTAGTCATGTTCATCTGCAATTTAGCAGTGGTTTCAGAGGTCATCGGGAATAATTCACAAGGAAACTGGTCAGGGTGTTGATTCGCAAATGTCTAGGATTTAATTCTAAGAAACCACTTCATCAACCCACTACCCGGCAGTCTGTTCTCAAATTACTTGTCATTTTCTACTGTATTACCCAATCATAATGTACAGTCTCCCACAAAAGTGAGTACACCCCTCACATCTTTGTAAATATTTCAGTATATCTTTCATGTGACAACAAAAGACACTTTGCTACAATGTAAAGTAGTGAGTGTACAGCTTGTATAACAGTGTAAATTTGCCGTCCCAGCCATTAATGTCTAAACTCAATACCATTATTTTCCAGCAGCACTGCCTCTTGGTCATGGAGCTCACAAGCGCTTCACAGGTTGCTACCAGAGTCCTCTTTCACTCCTCCATGACGACAACAATTTACACTGTTATACATACTGTACCCTCACTACTTTACATTGTAGCAAAATGTCATTTCTTCAGTGTTGTCACATGAAAAGATATGATCAAATATTTAAAAAAGTGCGAGGGGTGTACTCAGAGTTTCTGTTTCCAAGCTAGCAGCGATGGCTAGTTGCCCCATATATGCAATTTTGCAAATTCATCTCGAGATTTAAAATCGTATTTTTGTTTCATAGAAGAAGCCTCAACTTGACAGACATCAACCAGTAATGTAAGGTTTACTGAGATATTCACACTACACTACATCTCCACAGTGTTTTAAAAAAATGAATAATAAAGGCCATACGGACAATACTGTCGCAGGCTTGCCAGCAGCATGAAAATAGTCGCTTGATTTCTTATTTTATTACCTGTTTCTCTGTTCTTTTTTTCTTTAAATCCAATTAACAAACGGAAGAAGCCCTGTGGCACCACGAGCATCAATTATTCATTGTGGGTTTTTTGCAGCGGATTCCTGGGAGTTCCTGTGAATATTAAAGACCCGGGAGCAGCCGACAGGCCAGATGTGTTACATCGCTCTCATCTGACAGACCTCTCTGGGATTAACCAGTTCCTCCTTCTCTCCCCTCTCGCTTTTACTCTCTGACTCACCCCCTCTGCCAGGCACATGTAAATTCAGATAGTTTACCAAGCATTGTTGTTCAGCGATACCACAACCAATTATTTCTATACTTAAGGTATTAGGTACTAAAGGTGCTGTCCATGAAATAGCACTTTAAAATGTGCCTTGTGGTGCACTGAATTCCAAATAGACACAGAGTGCCACTAGTTTATTATTTAAGACAATGCAAAGCAGTACATGACTTGTGCATCTGCTACATGCTGGCGTTACTCATGTCTGCTTCATGTGCTGGCTTGTTTGCTGACCAGCAGTCTCCGGATTAGCCAATCAATTATGTAGCTGAGTGCGCGTCAGGAGCAGTAATTCCTCGACGTGTGGTGTCGGTTTGTTTAAGATTTACAGCTGTGGCGCTGTCCTGAGCTAACCAGGTCAGCAGTGTCATAAACATACTAAAAGACATTGTTTGGTACTGTCTACTGTTCATGCAATCAGTATTGGTTTTGACTTAATGAGGCTTTAGTACTCGTAGTTTTGGGCATGTCTCACCACTCTGCTGCTCTGTGTTTGTCTTTGTAAGAAGAAATACTGCTTTCTTTCACTAACTCATTCCTGAAGGGTTTACTCATCTGCAGTTTTGTGAGCACTGTCAAGTTACTATCAATGGAGCGGACCCCATCAATTTAGCGATGCCGAAATCATGATGGAGAGTTTAGAAAAAAGGGATCAATACAGATGCAGCACAAACAAATAGTTTGTTTTTTTTAATTCCACATATTCTCCTTCCTTGTCAAAACCTGCCGCCTACATTACCAACAATGCAACTTGACCACTGATTGTTTTGACTGGAGACAAACTGTCAGCCTCTAGCAGCGTCTTATGTAGCCCCGAGCCTGTAGCCTGCAGCAGAGATGAGGAGCGTGGTGTAGAGGTCTGGTAAGCTGACTTCTTTCTTACTCCGCAACAACAGATTTCTTTCATTTTCAGACTTGTAGTCTTTAGTCCCAACCAATGCTGACATCACTTGAGGCAACTTATCAGACTTCACATAGATCCCTCTGTAGCCACAAAAGGATTTACGCAGCTTTTTTTTTTTTTTTACATAAGCAGCAGTACTCCCCTAAACCTATAAACAGACTTTGATGTTTAAAATCGATGCAGTTTTCCTTTAAAGCCCATTAGGAGCTGGAGGGATTATGCCCTTTGACCTGCAGGAAGGCTATTAATGTGAAGTATCTGTGGAGGAAGTGATGAGTTTCATCGACAGTAGTTAAACAGTGACAGAAAGAAAAATGGTAAGTAGTGACAAGAAAGGAGAGAGAAGAAAGTAAGAGCAACATAGCGGTGTGTTTGGCATGCCTGTTGTTGTACTGGTGGTACAAGTGCTGTGGAAATGTACATTATTGAAAATGTATCAAGACAACAGGTAAACCTGGAGGAAATGTTGAGATTTTATCAGCATCAAATTAAAAGGGAGCAGATCACATAACAGGGAAGCCTCTTACTAAATTATGATAATTAAGGTATACTTACAAAACAATGAAAATCAGGAATAAGGGTCCATAATAATCTATAAAGAATCTGCCTTTAAGATATATTTAATATACTGTATCTGACAAAAGTGAGTAAACCCCTCACATTTTTTATAAGTATTTCATTATATCTTTTCATGTGACAACACCGAAGAAATGACACTTTGCTACAATGTAAAGCAGTGAGTGTGCAGCAAGTATAACAGTGTAAATTTGCTGCCCTCTTAAAATAACACATCACAAAGCCATTAATATCTAAACCTCTGGCAACAAAAGTGAGCACACCCCTGAGTGAACATGTCCAAATTGGGCCCAAAGTGTCAATATTTTGTGTGGCCACCATTATTTTCCAGCAGCACTGCCTCTTGGTCATGGAGCTCACAAGCGCTTCACCCGCAACAATTTACACTTTTATACAGTATCACTACTTTACATTGTAGCATTTTTTTTCAGTGTTGTCACATGAAAAGATATATTCAAATATTTTAAAAAGTATGAGGGATGTACTCGCTTTTGTGAGGTACTGTTTATAATTTATCCTGTGATAAAGTACTAAAGTAATAAAGTACCTAAACATTAGACAACAAACAAAAAAATGCATCTTTACGTGGTTATTTTACCTTATTTACTAATTTTATTACTATCGCTTGGAAAAGTAACATTTCATCCATATCACTCACCCCAGTATCCAGCATATTTTCTTGCCCTCTCTTCATCATTTAGAGATTTCCAATATTTAGCAGAAAGCCATGTGACATCTGCCAACTGACAGAAACTGACATCCAGTCAGCTGCTGATCAGCAACATCACATCAGTCTGTATTACATAATACATGAAAAAACACTTTATTTTTATAATTCCTTTTAGTTTTCCATGCCAACTAACCTATGATAAAATAGATCTGGGGAACACACAGAAACACAGCTACACACAGTTTAGAGGTTTGACTCAATGCAAGTTGGTGAGAAATGGATGCAAATACCAGCTTGCTACTGATGTTTTAGCTTCCTGACATGTTTGTGTTATTCAAACCCAGAACCACCAGTTAGTTCCTTTTTTATGGTTCTGTGTTTATGAGGAGCAGCTCCGAGCATGAACAGTGAATTGACTGATTCTTGGTGCTCAGCTGCTGCACAGCTGGAAATGAGGCGGGTTCTGTGTCATGTCATGACAAATCAGCGTCACCTTATTTCCTACCCTTTAAACAAACTCTGTGTGGCATTTTTTTTTTGTAATGGGGAGAGGAATAAGGAGCAGACCCACCACAGAAACTTCAGCCCGTAGTTATGTCCTTGATGGAGGTGCATAATCACCACATGATAATAGGACAACTTAAATTAAATTAGCCGTGGAAGTGATCATATGCTTGGTTACGGTGCTGGAGATGAAGAAACCATTCTGTTACGGCGCAGAGCTAAACAGATTGTTTCAGTGAGGGGGGCAGCTTTCAGACAGTCACTGACACTGCATACCGCTGCTCCCACAATCCCCAGTCTGCGCACACTAATGGTTCCCCTATGGATGGCAGCTATTTGCACCACAGCCACATGTGTAGTTAGAATGATAAGTGCTGCATCTTATTTACAGCATCTGCTTGCATGACTTACATCTAAATCAGTTCCAGCCTACATACCGTAACTACCATAAAAAGGTGGTAAAATCTTGAAAATCTATTATCAAATGCAGAGGAAACATAATTGCTATATAAGGCCAGAGACCAGGGTTCTGACTGTGGTTAAGGTGTATATTTACACTTCAGTGACACTATTTCAATATTAAAACAAGATGACAAACTGGTTGATAAGGTATGTAATGCAGGTACCATGATGTTTCCCTCAGAATGTATTTGCTGCTTCTATTTCATAGTATATAAACGTCATTTTAAGGAGACAGGTTTGCTGTCAGACATGCACCTCGTTACGTAAGTATGATGCCACTTTTCCATAACAGCCGTCACGTCACGTTGAATTCCGTCATGTTAACATAAGAGCTACAGTAGCAAGGTTAAATCCGTACAAGGATAAATTAAATTCACGTCGTGTTCCTTCTTCTGAAGAGCTCACTGTAATAAATTGGTTGTGCACGGAGAAAATCAGATCTGTTTAATTAAGCAGTGTCAAAGTGTAGTCTTGACCAATGTTTAACTTTAATGGAAGCAAATACTGATATTAATGTGTATCATCAACATACATAATATGAACTCTTTGGTGGACAAACCACTGCATTTCTCCACTGCAGTTTTTTTCGTTACTTATTGGCCATAAAAAACACTGATACTACAAAATCTTCGATAAGCTAAAAATCTTTTTTTTTTAAAAATTGATTTATATATATCAGGCTCAGCCAATGAAAAAACATGAACAGAGCACACTTCTGACTTCTTCATACACAAGTTTTTAGAATCCATCAGCAATGTGAACAACCGAAAAACTCTTCTCTTCTAATAGATACTTTCCGGTGCTTCAGTCTTCTCCCCCTCCTGTTGGGTACCCAATGCCGAATCTCTTGTAAAATGAGGACTGTAAAACTAAAGGTGCTTGTTTCAATAAAGCCAATGCAGAACATTCACAAACCAGAGACCTCCATTTAAAACATCTGAAAAGCCTTTACATTTAAAAGTTAGATGGAGCCATCTGTGGTATGTATTGCGTCTGAAAAGGGCTGTATTTTCTTATTTCAGACAGAATGTTAGTCACCTACTGCCACTAGAAGAACTGAACCAAAGGCCAGACTCCAAAAAAAGGAAAAAAGCATGTCAGCCCTGTGGAGTTCTTCTGGGCTGAATCCAAATGGCTCATGTGCATCACTGTAGGAAACCAACTCATTGAATTAACTCGACCTGAAAGACAAATAGAACCATTATTCCCATCTGCTATCAAAGCAAAGGGAGTTTTGAAGCTATGATTTATCACAGTCTGAGAAAAAATATATAAGAACTGTATAGCTAGAAGTCTGTGTGACGAAATAACATAAAAGGATTTTTTTAATTCCAACCTAAGCATTTATGTTTGAACTGTTGTGTTTGCACACCTGCTACCTTGGCAACAGTACAAGCACTGTGCTTTTCTTTCATCATTATTCATTTGCACTGTTTTAGCTTTTAGCTTTGGTTACAAAGCAACTCGTAATGTATTATACAACAAGAGAACTCGACAGGGATTAGAATGAAGTTGCCTTGAGTGGATCTCCCACTGCAAAGGTGAAGTCATGTTTGCACAACAAATCTAGCAAGCGTTTCCTCTCCAAGGCTTCACAGGTTTACTCTTTGTCTTTGATTTGTTCTGTTCCTGATCCCTTATCCATAGCAACACAGTTTGTATGGTATTGTTTGAAGGAGAAATCAGAGCTTGCTTTTATTTTTTTTCATCAGCTGCATGGGACATTCATGAGAATGCTGTCTATGCATTCACTCTCATAGATCTGTGTAGCAGCTGGATACCTTCCTGCCTGACAATTACAATAATGTCTGCTCAAATCAGAGCGTTTCTAAATCAAAAGATGCGTTGATCTTTTTTAAAGCATTCAATTCACGATAAAACTCATGCAGTGGGTAAACGTTTTAACTTTTGCTATGTCTGATTCAAATAAACGGCAGACTTGATCGACACAGTGTTCTGCTCCAGACGTGAAAAGAGGAAGCACTTATCTTTGGCAAACAAAGGAGCAAAAAGCGGGAGACGCAAATCATTCGTGTTCAGAAGTCTTTGCAGGTAGGAACAACCAAACGAAAGATAAGGGATTCAAACAGTGCAGTTTCTTTAAGACATGTAGGCTAAGTAATAATACAATCTGCAGCTAGTGTATGAGATATGTGGCCCTCTTCTTGCAATAAACTTGCTATCCATGTCTTTATATAAATTAACATTGTGTCAAGATAGCTTTGTGTTAGGGAGATCTGCTAGCCACTTAGCTTTATCAAACAGCAAGTAATGTTATGAGAGATTACTAAACAGAAGTTGTTCCCTTCAGTGTGCGAACTACACCAAAGCTTTCGGTGACTTTTTTTAGAAAGCTGCTTGACGCTCCGAGCTGCAGAAGCGCTTGGATCACACGTAATATTCATGCAGCCAGAGGGAACGATCAAGAACTCTTCACAGCGCGTTAGTCGTACTAACGACACAACCCGTACTAGAGAGACAGTTGGAGCAGGGGAGCTACGGGGACAGGAGATCGCGGCGCGACCGGCCCGCTGCGGTCTGTGATCGTTCCCTCTGGCTGGATGAAGACTTTCCAGTGCTCCAGACAGATGCTAATGATTTTACAGATCCATGATGATGGAGATATATAGAAATGAATGGCAATAAAACATGCTGTCAATATTTAAATATCACAAATTATGCTTTTAACTGGCGACCTGTCCAGAGTGTACCCCGCCTTTCGCCCAATGTCAGCTGGGATAGGCTCCAGCAATTGTATCAGTTTACCAATCCCATTCTCCCGCTCAGTTGAATATGATACTTTGTATAATTGCATGATTTCCAGGTTATTTGGTTAGTTGGCAAGAAATATGAATATTTAATACACTTAGTGTGTATTATATAATAGGGAGGGCATGTATAGGCAGGCCCTGCTGCTCACCAGAATGTGTACCATCTCTGCCAATATCAGTATTAGTAGTAGACAGTATTGCAATTGATGTTTCTTTAAGTGTGACTGTTCCCTTTGTTTAGCTTATTAGAGTTTTGTTTAACTTATAGTAACAGCACCATTACAACACTTGAATCTGTGTCAAACCTGACTTGCCTAGGACTACTAACTAGTCCCTGTCTACAAAGTCTGCTGTGTTTCATAAACTTCTGTTCCTCCTAAGCATTTTAATACCTGTCCTCAATCTCTTTTCTGCATTACTCCAAAAGACACATCACACCCTAACCATAAAATAGCTGCCTGCTAGCCCAGAAGATCCATCAAAGTAATAGAATGAGTAAATGTAAATGTGCAGCTCCATTTCCCATAACAGTAGCTACTGCAGCTATCAGAGACCGGCTCAATCTGTCCCTGTCAAAGGGAGGCAGGGGGAGAGGGACTGAATAATATATTCTGTTATGGAAATGGAATAAGGGTGGTGGTTCCCATCGATGTGGGAGAGTGTGTGTACTGTGTGTGATTGTGTGTGCGTGTCTGAGAGTGGAAAGCATGGATCACACAGGTCTTTATCTGCTGGGCTAAACAACCTAGATATTACATGAGTAAACAGGCAAAAGTGGAATGAATGCAAAATAGTGGGAAGATCAGGGTAGCTAGGATGTTGTGTGCGTCTGTGTGTGTGTGTCATAAATTCATGTAAAATTAGATCAAGCCACATCAAACATATATAGTAAATGCCATGCCTATGAAAGCTCCTTTGTGGTACCAATGGTCTGCATGATCATTCAGAGCAGACATATTTGCTTCATTTGCAAGCCTTTAATGATGTCCTCTAAAGGACAGGAGGCATACAGCTGACCACTGCTACTTAGAATTTATTCAGCATCGGGTCCAATAGTCATTCGTCAGCCAGGGGTGGTGATGAAAAATGCATACTGTACAGGATTAAATAACTAATTGCCCCACCAGTTAAGGATTTGATACCCCAGATACGGGTGCTGCTATCTTACGCTGATGAGCAGGACTCGTAATTGAGTCCACAGCAGGACCCGACTATAGCATTAAAAAACCAAACTTATCGGAAAAATAAACGTAAATCAGCGTGATAAGACACACAGGCTAATATTATAGTATTATTTGTGAGAACCAGACAAAACACAAGCCAATCAAGAAAATCCCCTTTGAAGGCACATAGTTAGCATTTAGAAAGAAATGCTGCATAGTGAGAAAACACAGGAACACGTTGCAAAAACAGAAAACAAAGCCAGATACAGAAATGCGCTGCTAATACAAAACACAGGACCAGTTACACAAACAACAACGGAATGTGTTTGGACGTTGGCCCACCAAACTTAATTTGTAAAAATGTATGTCTTTTGCATCGACTTCGATCTCGCACACTAAACTCTGACAGGTCAATTTGCACAGCTAATCATTTTGGGAAGCTGTACGGCCATAAATAGAGGAAGATATCATAGACTATTAGCTGTGTTGCACTATCCACTTTTATTTAACCCTGCCCTGTTAGTGACCGAGCAAGCCAGGTAGCTTGGAGAGCAGTGGTGACCGACTAGGGCTAGCATGGTCCTGGCCGACTAGTATGGTTAGCATGTTAGCTACCTCACCAAGCTTCTAACACCACCTTTAATTCTTTTTTTTTTTGATGTAGTGTAAAATGGTTTTTACACTACGTCAGGTAAAAGTCTGTAGTAAAGTTACGACAATATTTATCATCATATTGTTATCGTAATAAGAGAAACTCAGTTTTATCATAGATTTGCTCTTTTGAACAACATTGCATGTAACAGAGAATTTACAGAACAGCTGTAAGCTTTGTATCACAGAGCTATAAATTAAAATAATTATTTGAATAGGAGAAACATATTTCAGCTTTGTTGCACTGAACTAAAATAGCATTTGCTGTCTGTCCAGCATCTTAGGAATTACATCCATGTTGGATAATTCCGCACCTTATGTTGTCCATCTATACTCTTAATGTAGGCATGTGGACTCGAGGCTGACATTTTAGTGGGATTCCTGTGGGAGTCAGTTTCACTATTCATCATTGGAATGGGAGGGGACACGAAAAAGCCACTTGTAATATGAAAAAATGCTATTTTCTGATTTGATTTTATTTTTTGATCGGGAACAGAATGGGACAAGATGGGTAAGAGAAAAGATTTTCCTTTCTTTAATCGTCATGTCATGAGATTGGGATGGAATGGTGGATTAATGTAAATACACTGACTCTGCACATCTATTAGGAAGACTGTCCCACTGTGAGGAAGCAATGGATATGAGAAACCTTTCCTTCCATCTACCACCAAACCGCTCCAGGGCAGCAGTTCCTTTTCAGACCTTGTCACGGAGATGGGCATTTACATAAAGCTACTCTGGCTGTAGTCCCCCACAGTCCCTAATAGCAGGGAGTCATGTACTGTGAAAATGTGGGCTGGGTCTCAGCTTGATCTGGAAAAACGTCTTTGCGGCCTGTGGACCTAACTTTCAGAGAGAGACGTGTGAAAGGGCCACAAGAAATATGGAATTTATGATTTTGAAGTTTCTGAAAGCCCTTAACAATATGTTTTGACCCTATAATGTTACTGTTTGAGAAATCCATCAGCTGAAGGTGGGAAAGCTTTTCATAAAAACACCGCTGACCTATTTCAGATTGAAAAGCGGGCAAGTTTGTTATTTTGGTATAAATCCTTACCATTTTTGCTTTATTGTTCTGAAATCTAACCTCTTTATGTCCGCAGATTATCCCACCTTGCTGACTCTCCTAGTCGTTTTCAATTTATTAATTGCAGTAATCCACTGATTTTCCTAAACACTGCAGTCATTCAACCTCAATCCTGCAGTGAGTCCATTAGGTTATTACAGCAAGTTGCCTAACTGTCCAGACAATTTTGTTCACTAAAGCTATACGCACTCTTAGCTAAATTGCTGTTTTCCACTCATATCCGTACACACTATAGGCGCACATACATACAGGTGAAGTCCATTAGGATTTAACAAATGAAGGTAGGGGGGCTGAAATGAAGAGCCAGAGCTAGACAGACATCCACTCAGACCCAGTGAGTGAACAGTGAGGTTGAATTGGGACAGATAAACGGAGTTGAGCTACAGGGCTCCCAGAGACTTCAATCAGCGGGTGACACAGATAGTCTCTCTTAGCAGGGGAGAGTGGTTAAACCTGCCATTCAGATTCCACTGACAGAGTTTCCCCTCTTACCTTTTCAATCCATATCAGTGGAACACTGATCAGTGAAAGGCTTCCTTTTCCAGTTGTTTTCAATAGGCAGTAAGTGTTTTGCGTGCTGCTCACGCTCCCTGGACGTCGTTGATGTTGAAAAAACTGCAGGGTTGTTTTTTTATTTTTATTTTTTTGTTTATTGCCATTATATATAAAAATAAATAAAAAATATTTGGTAGATTACCTCACAGGAAAATCACAGTTAGGCTAAAGACAGGTGATTCGGAGGTTGCTTAGCAACAAAAAAAATGAAGCAAGATGATGTTTTTTTAAGTTGTAGGCTTCTACAACAAAAGCAGTGAGGTGAACCTGGTGTGCTCTGTCTGATCGGGGCCTAAGAGGTCACACAGAGTACGTACCAGAGAGTTAATTCACTAGAAACTGGGTTATGACACAGTCTCTCAATATAAATGTAAGACCTGCTGTAACGGAATAAATGCCTGAGGACCGGTTCGATAATCTATTTGGTTAGTGAAAGGTTAGTAATTCAGTTATTAAAAATAGGTCAGTGATCTATCACGAATCAAATGTAATGAATATTGTATAATATGACTTCTGTTGTTCTGTTTAGTAAAAATATTAAGGTGATTACAAATCCAGATATTTTGGGACATATTAACCTTTGTTTGACACTGTATGTATATAAGAAGACACATTCATTGTCTGCAACTCATTTTTAAATACTTACTTTTAAACTATCCTCATTATATAAAACAATTTTTGGCACCAGAGTCCTCCTATAATATATATAATCCACTTTGAAATTGTTAATGTTTCAGATGATGCTGTGCCTATATATCATTTAAAATTCACCAGATATTCAATATTTTTTATTATCTTTTTTTTCCTACTGGGCAAGTATTCCTTCACAGCCTTTCTGTGACCATCAAGTAGTTTTATCTTTTTGATGTTTGTGTGTTATCTCTGTAGTTGTCTGTGGTTCGTCTCTTGTTTTTTGTATGTTAGGACCCACACGAAAGCACTTGCATCATATATACTGTATACTATACAGTATATATGATACTATATGTATCATATATATATATATATATATATGATACATATATGATGGGTGGAGCCTGATTCGACTGTCAATCTCACAAAGATTCTTCACAGCGAAACAAGGATCGTGCCATTTTGGCAATATGGAGGTGCTCAACATCTGACTTTACACAGAAATACCAGTTTTCTCCCTGCAAGTTAATATACGGCCTATTACACTATACATTTCAACATTTAATACTGTAAAGAACTTCAATAAATGTTTTTAAAGTGCGTGAATAAATCCAAATTTGTAACCCTAACCCTGGGTCGTCAGTGCGCACGTGTAGGTGTTGGGTGTAGCGTGTATGTGTGATGTGTGTACTATCTAAAGAGGGACGTTTGCTGAAGAGACCGATCCCCAGCTTCACCGGCGTTGTGCCGAGTTGTCCGCACCTCGCAGGACTTTCAGTTAATTTATCACCTTTAATGAACCACACAAAGAATATCTTATTGTTTTTAAATAGGCGGCGACTTGAAATAGACCCGTGACATGTGTGCAGTTGTTGTCCAGCAGGTGAGACGCTTTCTGGACCCGCAGATAATTTTAGAAAGACAAATATAAACATAAAAATGTAAGAGGAAGAGAAAGGGAGAGACTTTAATTCATAAATTGAATGAGACACCAAAGCATGGCTTCTCCATTCAAGGCTTGATTTGTTAAAAGCGAGTTGATGTTTGTATGTACCCATGCGGGAGAGGAGTAAACAGAAGTTTAAAATGTGTGGTAAAATATTAAAAATGAGGCAGCGACGTGGAGCGGAGCTAGAGGAAACAGACAGCGTGAGGATGAAGTTTGAGGGGTAATCATGAATACACAGACAAGCAAATACACTAGTTTGTCCAGAGACATCCATCAGTACAGAGGCTGCATGCACGCACTGCGAATTACAATATTTATTCAAGCAATATCTTTTGCACACCCATTTTGTTTTCCCTCCTGTGCTTTTAAAGTGCCTTTAAAATGACTTTAGCCTTTCAGTGCGTGTCAGGCTGACTTAGATTACATGTGGCAAGAGGAATCACCACATTATTGGCGTCTGGTGTGAGGAGAAGCAGCACTGAGGTCTTCACTCACCATCATTTCAATTACCTCCTCAGTGAGACACACAGTGCAGGAACAAGGACTCTCTCTCAGCATAAAGACAGGAAATCACACATTTTGCCATTATGTTCTGGAAGGCGTGCTCTTCTTCACCCTCTTCATCCCCCTGTTTCCTCCTTTCTGATGTTTGCTTGCTGTATATGTAAGCTGATGTTTACATGTCTCAGGGAAGCCAATTAAAATCTAGCCTGTGGCTAGGCTGCACATGATAAAAGTGCATAAGGTGACACATCCTGAATATTCATCCATGTTCATATTGTAATTCACCTGTGGAAGTCATGATGTACTGATCAAACGGTGTTGGGCCTTGCACGCATTTGCATATTACGGATTCAGTTTAATGGCATCAATAAAGCTCAAGTAGCCAACAAAAGGAGAGCGGTTAATGATGCTGGCCAGAAAGTTACGGATGAATATATTCACAGCCATTGACTTACTCCAAGCACAAAAACACATATACACACAAACACATACAAATATAACGTTGGAATATATACATTCCAATCAATTCAATTCAATTCGGCTCAGCTTTTATTGGCATGAGTGTAAAGCAAGAGTATTGCCAAAGCTACAAATGAATGACAAACAAACAAATCATTTCACATATTTCGTTAAATAAAGTTGATAAAACAGTAAAAGTGTGTTTTTGCGTGTGTTATAAAATAAATATGTATAAAATAAATATATATATATAATCTAGAAATAAAGTAAAATAACAATAATAAATAAGATTCCACAAAATTCAATTATACAATAAGACATAAATGTATATATCTCTTCTTTGCCAGTCCTTTGTATTAATGGCCTTATTTATTGTCTGTTATAATCTTCAACTTTTTTTATGAATTACTTATTTTTTAAATGCATTTATTTATGTGTGCATTTTAACATTTTTGTCTGTTTTATTCTTCCGTTGCATTTTTTACCCTATTTATTTCCCCAGTGGTTTTTATTTCTGCCTGTCCTTTTTACATTTCTCTATGCATTTCTGCCTCATTATGCAAATGAGATCGGGGGGGGTGTCTCAAGGGGTGCTTCTCACCTTTAATCGGATACTTATTTATATATTGAGCTTTTATTTATTTATTTATATATTGAGTATTTATTTATTAATCTGTCAGGCTCAGTCGTCCATACGTGTGTGTGTGTGTGTGTGTGTGTGTGTGTGTGTGTGTGTGTGTGTGTGTGTGTGTGTGCGTGTGTGTATTAATAGACAAAAAATTTTTTTTTAAATTAAAGAAACTAAAGAATCAAATGTATAATTAAAAACAGAAATAAATAAAGGAATAATTACTAACATAGCAAACAATGAAAATAATAATAATTATTATCTAATTATTGTCAGCAGTGGTATGTCTGGACAACAGAAAACATCTTCCTTCAGTATTGAATACAATTTTAGGAAACAATCACATAAACTGTGTAACTATAAAGAGGCAGAGGGGGGTGTGATTGGCTGAAAGGTGATGGTGGTGCTAACACTGCTGCCATGCAAAATTACGCTATGAAATAAAGTGTATTTTTTAGTTATTTGATATTGAACACTCTGGGGTTCCATATCGAAGCAGCTGTGAGACATGAGCAGTAAATTATGGTGACCTCAGGTAGCGACGCACATGCGCACAAACACACAAATACTTTTAGCTTCCATGTTCCTTGATGTAGAAACTCACTTTAATAATAGAGAGCTCACGGCTGTGCCTGGCCATCTTTTATTCATATCCCCTTCTCTCTTTGCGCTGGGACACTTTCTGCTGCTTATGCCGGTGACACAGTGGCATTTTTGAGCTCCATTGTGATGCAAAAGTCTTCACCCGGAATCTCTGCTAAAGAAGGAAGTTGTAAAGTAAGTGTTCAAATCAAGTGTTCAGCTTTCACACAATGTGAAAAAACAGGAACGTACAGGTGATAATTTTATGCTGCATATATATCCTAACAGCTCACTTTTTCTAGTATCTACTGTACGTGTAAGCTTCTAACAGCTGGGTCTAATTAATCCAGCATTTGAATCAGGTGAGGAGTGCTGGAAAAACATTATTTAAACTGCCTTTTCCGATTGAGTTAATTGCAAATTGGAAAATGTGAATGGTGACAAGTAAGTGCCCTACGGAGATCATTTTATGTTAATGTTTTTTTTTTTCTTCCTGTCATTGTGATCGTGTCATCTAGCTGCCATACTATTACTCTGTGACACTAGTAAGTAAGCAGTCCTGTCATCAAACATCAGACAACTGTGATTATGATTTATGCTAAGTAAGGATAATATTCTTCTAAGCTAAGTAGAATATAAAAGTATAATAACAATTAAATTGTGAGTGCATTTCCAAATCAGGGCTTAGGGACGCAGTGCATTTATGCACTAGAGAATAAAGTAGACGGGTTGCTAAGCCTCTAAAACACTGTCTTTTTTTATTTGGCTATTCATTAAAAAGCTAAAAATCTAACAGTGAAGTGTAACAGTGACATTGGAAATTTAGCTTCTTTGTGCTTAAAGGGAAACATCCTGTCACAGTGTCAGGGCTTTATTTATCCCCATCACAATTAACATCAGGGACTAATAGGATCACTGTCAGTTAGAAATACAAGAATACATGTGGATCTTTACATTTCTACAGATTAAACATTATCATTTACAAGATTTTCATGTTTTTACTAGCCGGTCCTTGTCTGGATTCAAACAGAAGGTAGAATTAGTAAATTTGAATGAATGTGCCCTTTAATGTCCAAGTTTAACAAGTTTGGATTTTTCAATCACAATTTGGAGTTATAGTTTAGAACATGTTTATATGGCTCAAAGGCCACAAAGAATTATCACCAACTCTGTCTCTCGAGGGCAACACGCCCTCATAACCTAAACAACAAAAAGGTTGATTGTCAATTGTCCTAAAATGACATATAGGTACAAGCGTTGGCAAGCACCAGTCCAGTGACTGTGGCGTACCGGACTTTCAGTATGTTATATAAGTGAGTCACATGACGTTTAACATGTGTTACACATTGTGAAATAGTCGTAGCTGGGTTAGGTTTAGGGAATAAAACCACGTGGTTAGGTTCGGGAAAAAATTGTGGTTTGGGTTAAAATAACTACATTATGTAAGTCGCATGACGTAAGTTTTCTACAAAACTGGGCAACAGTGGCAAGGAAAAACCCCCTTTTAGCAACACAGCTATCAACAGCTGCCTGCTGTAGCTGGAAGGTGGCAAAACTGAACCACAGCAGTAGGTGAGGTCTGTAAAACCAAAATAATAAACGTAAAGACCCGAAAGGTTCTGTAGACCTGAGGGGAACATCATAATGGGTTTTGGCCACTTTGGTGTGACCTCTTTCACAGTTTGTGTTGTCATTTAGTCATCTAAATCAAAGGGAGGTATGGAGGTAACATTAATTATATTGGGGAGGACCCCACTTAATAGAATGAAATAAACATAAAGTTCAGCCCCCCCTCCTCAGCCCAGTAATTTCCACACAGCCCCTTACAACACACAGTCTCATACTGATCTACAAGCTACACTCTCAAGGAGGAGGTGCAGTGATGCAATGTAAATTATTTCACTGAGTGTCTAAGGGCTCCAGGGAACAGGTTTTGGAGAGATGTTTCTTTAACCTTTCTGAGAGTGAAGAGCCTCGTGTTGCACAAAGAGAATTATTCAAGTTACTCTAAAGGTATTCTCCCAAAATAGAGCCAAAGAGAGAAGGAGACAGAAAATACACGTGGGGAAAGGGTCGGTGCGTCCGACAATGCATGTGGGCATACCATGCAAAACTTGTGAGTTTGTGTGCATCGATGTAGTATTTGCAATGTGTGGGGACAGGATAAGTGTGCCCCCTCGGGTAACAGCAAGCAGAAGTAGTAGGACAGGGACAGACAAGGCCAGACTAGAATAAATCCACTGAAATATGCAGACGGGGAGAGCGGGAGGCAGAGAGCACCTTTACCTGCTTTCATTTTCTTCCAGTTGTCTGCGGGGACCAGAGGCTGAGATGAAAACAGGAAATAGAGAGGATGAGAGAAGGAAGAGGGTACAGAGTCATGTCCCTGGATGGATGGATGGGGGTAGGGATGGCTAAGAATAGACTAGAGATGGCTTGGACGGCTCAGCGGCCACCCGCGGCCTCTAAGGCAGCACGGGGCTGCCTTTCTACCTCTCTTGCTGTTTCCATGTCTCTCTCAACCTGGCTCACTCAGGTACCAAGAAAACTTCGGAAAGCATGTTTCTTTCATCTCTGTTGAAGTGAATAAATGTTCCTGAATCTCAAAATATCTTCGGCGATCGCCTCGGCTAATGTTATCTGTATTCCATGCTGTCTAAAAAAGGACAATAGAGAAATACTCAGCGCCATTTTGAAATCCAACAGACTAAAAAACGATGCTACCAAATGCATCACACATTGAGAATGCAGCAATTTCATGTTTCCTTGTAGTTTGCTCAGCAACATTTGCTCAGCAATCTTTCCGGTGCTGTAACACTTTAATTCTGGTTTACTACAAGTTAGATTTTGAGAGTGATAGTTCATTTATTGAGCTTGGAAATAGAACATTTGAAAGATTTTTTTTTCTAATTTCAATACACACTTTCCTACCAGAAGTAAGAACATTGCTCTGCAACCCAGTGATGTCACTGCACAATAAAGAATTATCACCTCACTTTCATTTTTACCTGCAAATGGCTTTTAGATCATCTGGCCAAACTTGTTTACAACGTGCCTGATGGTCTGACCACTTAGGTTGGCTCTTTAATGACTCACAGGAGAGGAGTCACGGGAACTCCAGGGGCCCAGAAACACCTGGGCTTACTGTACTATACTATGTATCAACTGGATTGTGATAATGAGTTGAAAATTCAAGATTCAAACATTTTATTTGTCACATGCCCGTACAGTTTGTGCAGGGAAAGGCATGGTGGCATAAGGCTTTGCTACGCAGGCCAGTGTGCACTGAAGAACTATAAGTGTAGAGATTAAGTGTGTATTGTCTAGATGTAGAGGTTGGAGTTGCAATTTTTCAGTATATAAAAATGGTATACAGCATGTTACAATTCGCTAAGCCACCCCCACCCTACTTCCAGTTGCCAAGTTCGACAATTTGACGGACCTGTTGGACTCACGGCGCTGAGACTGTCCATAACTGCACGCCCTGGAAAAATTTTGTCTAATTTTTGGAAAAAGCGATCTCAAAAAGAAGCAGACAGTTTTGCAGTTGCATGCAAAGAAGGGGAGCTGGATACCATATTGTGCCAGACAGATTTTACTTTAACAAGAGAGTATTAATATGCTCCTTTGTCTGTTTTGTTGTTTATTCAAATTTATTTGTCACCGGGCCAGACAGGGGCCAGACATGGGGATGGGGAACAGAAACACCACATAAACCGACAGCACATAAAGAGGACAACACCTGCAAGAGAAGGGGCAACAGGAAATAGCAGAAGGAAACACCACTTGCAGAAAGCAACAAAACCTGCTAGAGAACGGGGGGGCTTGGGGCAGAGAAAAACAAACAATAACCAAACAAACAAGAGACAACCAGCTGAACAGCAGCCATAAACAGCTGACATAGGAAGACAATTGAGAGAGAAATAAAAACGAGAAAAAAATCCGGCAACATTCTGTATTTGAAGGTTGTATTCAGGCTTTCAAACTGGCATGAAAAAAGGGAATAAATCAGAGTTCTTTCGACCTCTCTGGGTAGCGACTGGAACTGTTAATGTAAGTGCCCCAGGAACAGCGTTTGACCATATCTTGGCCAGCTGCTTGTTAGGGGTGTGGCTTAGTGAAGGGTCAATTGCAAAGAAAACTTAACGGTAAAATTTTTTACATGATCGAGTGCAAATACACAAAACTACAGGGCAATGCAGAAGATTCAAAATGTGCCAGGCAAGCATGAACATCACCCTCCTGTTCGCCTAAAGGTGCTTTCAGACCAAAAGCGAAGTGAGCGTTGTGGGCGGTGCGTTTACGTACAAAGTCAATGCAAAGACTCGTAGAGCCGCGATTTCCTGTCAGGCGGTGCAAAGGCCTTCGCGTGAGTTGAAAATTTTCAACTAGAGCAAGAAAGTCACATGACTCTGAGTCGCGATAGCCAGTAAGCGTTAAGATTATCTGGACGTCACTGACAGCTTCAGATTGCTGTGTGGGGAGGGCAAAGGCAGAGCGGGGGACTGAAATCCCACTGGCCGGCGGAGAGCTGCTAAATTTGGGACAGCAGCGCTGCAGCTTTTGGACAAATGCACCCGTAGTCGGACTGGATTCTGCTCTTTACTCACGGGAGGAGCTTGGTGTAAACTGCTTTTATTAAATTAACTTTAGTTTTTGGGATTACAGTGTTGATTTATCTTCACTCGAGCTTCTCAACAGCTAGCTTCCGTGCACATCTGGTTCTACAGTTGTTGTGTCGGTTGGCACCCAGAACTCTGTTGGACTACTACTTCATATTTATATAAAAAAAACAGACAAAACTGGACATTACTTGGAGAAAGGAAAGCAAGGAAGTTGAACTACCTGGTGAGTTGAGAAAAGATGTGTCAGCATAGCCCCGATTGATCCGAACTCCATTAGGAAAACAAACATTTTAGAAATCCTGCGGTCCTGCTGACAGACCTGTCAAAGCATCATCATATTGTAGTTATTTCGGTTTATTGCTATTTAAACACACGGAGTTGTGTTTATACGCTTTATTGCATTGTGTGTGAACACTTTGCAGTTGTCCAGCGATAAAACCTCCGTGAGGAAAGCGTTGCAGGGATTCACGTTTGGTCTGAATGCCGCATAAGAGAAGGAGCCTTTTTAGTCTCTCTGTGTTATGTTGGCTACAGAAGATTTTCCCTAAACCTACAAACTGGAACAGTCCATTGATGTGGTGGTGAGGATCCTTGAGGAATAAAATTGTTGACAGGGGCCCAGCAGCTCGTGTTTGGCCCGGGAGCCCCCCGGCAAATTTCCGGCCATGCTGACTGCTCGTTTTTGTAGCAATGTCACCATGTTGCCATATCTCAGCAATTATTTGATTACAGTGTTATCATAACTAATATGACTGATGGCAAAGCTACAAAAATAAGAGCCAAGTTGTAATATACCTGAATTTTTAAGCAGCGGTACGAGCAACTGCCACGCTGTTATCATGTCCTGTGGTTTAAGGCGGGGATAAAAACATTATTACAAAGAAAACCACACAGTCAGATTCAATGAGCTGCAGCTTCTGCCAGTCTTTATCAAGCCAGCATCTAAACGCTGCTTGTGCTTCCAGCCACAGCATGTTGTGAAGCACTTCACTGCTCCGTCACACAACACTGCACTTCAGACACAAAATTAATTTCCAAATAGTGAGATTGTGAGACGATCAGCTTAGCGCATCCCCAGACATCCAGTCTGCCTCAGCACGCTTAATTTGGTTTTGTCGTCTCACAACTGTTAAATACGAGAGGATGTGCTGATACTGTGAATTTGAGTCTCCTTGTCATGTACTTCTGAGTTTTTTTATGAGGCACTCCTTTCAGCCCATTCCTATATTCATAGAGCTGTCTAGTCCTTTGTTGTCCTTTTTCTTATCCTCCCATATGTACTGTCTGCAGTGCATCCATTTATCTGCAGAGCATGATGCTCTGAACAGAAAAAAGAAATAAAGATTTTTGAAGGGAATTGGACTGAGACTATGGTCTGGATTTGGGTTGTGTTGCAATAACAGCCCTCCTTCCAATATTTGAAAAACAAAAGTCAGTGAAAACTATTAGCTTGCAGAGGTTGATGCGCTTTTTTGACCGTGGGAGCTAAGGATTCATATATAAGCGAGACAGGTACATAGCAGTCAGAACTGAACAACTGGCTTTGGAAATTTTAATGCGCAAAATGATATTGCACATTAAATGAGCTCACACAGCCTTTGCTTCTCTGTCTCACTTGGGACTCCGGTGATGTAACTCTTTGGTTCTGGTTATTGTTTGTGCAAGTATTTTCTGAAGCAGAAAAGAAAGAGGTGACACACCGAGAAAGAGGTTATCATGGGTGCTGTGTGTGTTAGCGCTGTCACCACGTTGTCAGTGTCTTACCTTTCAGCGCAGTCTATATTTTTCCCCATGTGGTGTCATACAACTGTGTGTCTGTCATTAGCCTGAAAACCACTTCTTCCGAAACAATTCCAATGGCCGGTGACCTTTTACAAGCTCCTGAGGATGAGGGTGGTGAAAAGGCGTCAGTCACATGCGTTTTACAAAGTCGGCAAACAGCCTGATCTTTGTTGGTCGTTTAGCCAGCTTCGCCTGGTAAAGAACCCAAAATCCTTCCATTCACTGCTTCGCATATGTTTCTGTGATTATCCAATTAGAAAATGCCGACATTTAAAGAGGTCAAATTATGCTTATTTTCAGGTTTTATAAATGTATTTAGGGGTTGTACCAGAACAGGTTAACGTGGCTTAATTTTCAAAAAACACCATATTTTTCATACTGCACATTGCTGCAGCTCCTCTTTTCACCCTGTGTGTTAAACGCTCGATTTTTGTGGGGAGTGAAGCATCTCATTTCGATTTGATCTTCGTTGAGAGTTGCACATCCACAGTACCTAGTTAAGGACTACTACTTCGAGCTATTTTCAGCCAGTTCAGGAGCAGTGTTTTTTCTGTGGGAGGTTGAAGCTTCCGTAGGGGCACACTTTGGGCTTTTTCACTTTGAAACTTATTACATGCACCAAAACGATATATAAAACAATAAAGGAGAGGGGAAAAGGCAAAAAGCATAATGACTTTGTTAAACACTATTTTACAATAGTATATAGTAGTGAAGGGTGAATCCGAGCATATAGCTGATACTACAACATAATACACAAATAACCACAGGCAACTGAGGGAATAGAAGGGGGAAGAGTGAGGAAAATGGCGGATGTGAACTCGTGGGTGGCTCGTCATGCAGTGATCCAAAAAGGCAGACCCGCAAAGCTTATGCAAGGGCAAAGAACCAAAATGGCAGATACACCTGTCCTCACAAAGATGGCGTGGACCACAGCTGGAGTTTAGGCTTAAAGCTGTAGTAGGTTAGTAGAGAAAGAGAGAAAGAGAAAAGGGCACACAGAGCAAGGTATACCAAGTCATTAAAATGGTCTGTTGTGCTTACAGAATTCAAACAGGTCATTACAGTTGGAATATTACTTTCTTTCTTTCTTTTTTACATTTTTTGAACGAAACTTTGAATTTCAAAGAAAAAGTGACAGTCCTAGTTTCTGTCTGACTGTTGGTGTATCTACTCACCCCCTCTTTACCTCTCTGTGAAAGCACCCATGTCATCCCTTTCAAGCCATTCATGTTGGCAGCTCAAGGTTGAACGTCGACACAGAAACAGCAAGTGGAGAGAAGGGGGAAAATGTCTGAGCACTGGAGGCAGTTTGTGCGTGACCTACCTTTCTAAAGCAGCGTCGCCACTGAAGTAAGTAACACAGGATGTTATTTCACCTGAATGGGATCTCCTCAGCCTCCTTTCTCTGCACTCCCTGGCTCAGAGCGGAGGTTACGGTAGGTTTAACTACAAACACAGGAATTGTGTCATGCCAAGATAAATAATGCTCAGTTTGGGATTGGTTTCACACTCAAGCGCTCTGATTTGATTAAACCACAGTCTCCTGATAACAAGCATACTGTATGCAGCATCCTTCAAATGTTTTCCAGCTGAGGAGACTGATTTCATGGTTGCAGGTATGCCACAGAATTGCTGACATCTGGGTATTTAGAAGCATATTGATGTCCTACTTGAAGCCCAACTCAAGCTTTTTACAGTATGTGGATATAATTTGTTTGGAGAAAATCATATTTTTCGCCATCCTCCAGCAGTCCTGATCAATGCTGCCTTGCAGGAACCTCTCCCTGAAACTTGATGCAAACTGGATGCCCTTATTTCAAAAATATGGTGGAAAATAATACAGCTTTGAATATTTTTTACTTTGAAGGCTACAACTTCACCTACAGCAGCAGACAGGTGGCATCAAAACATGGAGCGAAAATATACGGGATATTTTTACTAAGAGGAGCGGACTCTTTTCACACAGTTCCCTCTTTGTCAGCAAGTTCTTTTATAAAAGGCAAACAATAGGGCATCCTGCCAGCGTTCAGATGTACAAATACAAAATGTCTTCAAGTCCTCAACTTCTACAGTTCTCTCTCCGTCTCTTTTTCTCTTATTCACCACTCCTCAGTGGCTCCTTAATGCTTGAAGTTCCTCTCACACAGCCTGCACTTCAGAGGAACTATAGAAGGTATTATTTTTGCAAAAGGTGAAGGTCATCATTATGCAAAAGGTAGAATTTTCCAGGCATCATGTATTATTCCAACTGTTCAACATTTACTCCCCTTATTTTCAAAGTTATCTTAGTCCCTTTTTGAACTTACATAACCTGACTGTGGTGTGGAGAAGACTTTTTCCAGACCTCTGAATTACGACCCTTATCTCTGATTTGTTGAGCGATTCAAATAGGTCTGGTGCTCACTGACGAGACAAACTCCAGCAACTAGACAGAGGCAGCCGGAGGCATCGGTAGGCTGCTTTTTGTTGTCTTTTTTGCGTTCTACTGTCAGTATTGTCACTGTGTTGTCCTAAGACAACATTGCCATACCAGTGTAGACAAACAATTGACTGGGGACTGGTGAGGACTAAAAACTGAGAGGTCAAATTTCTATGTACTTACTTTGCTACAGAGAAAAATGACCTACTAAAATGACAACAAGCATTGATGAGATTGACACAGTTTTACATGTTATTAGTCAGTGTACAGACAAATTGATGAGATTGACACAGTTTTACATGTTATTAGTCAGTGTACAGAAATAACAATTCCTAAAACTGTGTTTGTGTGCTATGTCAATCCCTAAAAAAGAGGCACAACCTCAACCCTGCAGGGAGTGGTGAGTGGCGATACTAACTCCCCCCTTGGGGAATGTAGCAGCAGGTGATGGCATAGCTTTTAGGTGAGCGATGTGGCAGCAGGCATGCAACTAAAGAGTTAGCATGGCATTGATGGCTTCAGTAAAATTTGCATTTTCTGTTCATAATTCACTGCTGATGTGCAAAGTTTGTATATAACAGTTGTCACCTTTATCAGATTTGGTCAGTTAGATTAAACTGAATGACATACCCTCACCTACAAGTTGGCAATGTCATATACAATATTTAAGTTTTTATATGTAGCTCATGTGATGCTGTTGGTGATGTTTTTTGTACTTAAGTAATTTCATGTTTGCCTTATACAGATGAGGTACCCAGTATCAAAAGTGCTGCTAGCAGGGTAGCAGGCAAACAACAGTTTGAACTCAACCGCGGGACACCAGACGCAGAACAGGTACAGTTCATAAAAAATAAAAGGTAAAACAGGAACAAAAATGAGCTAAGGGTCATACAAGTTAAGCAGCTCAACAAAGGCAAACAAATCCAAAGTCCGCAGTCCAGCATCCAATGTCTAGATACAAGCAGTATTCCAGGGGAAACACAGAAAGTCCAAAATACAGGGAAACTAACACTGAGAAGAAGGCTGGAAGTTCAGTTCATCATTGTATGGACAATGATGAACTGACACAGAGAGAGGGGAACATACTAACTAAATGCCCTTGTGAGAAGGAGACAATAAGACACAGGTGAAACAGGAAACAGGAAAAAACTAATACAAAGGATAAGCAAACACAAAGAGAAGGAGTTATACATTAAACGTAAGAGGAAGGGGAAGGAATGAATAAATGACACAAGGAAAAACATTAATATAACTATAATATAACTAATATACAAAGACAGGAAGAAAAGTTCACGTTCAAGACAAAAGAGGAAGGTTTAACAAAATAAACCCTAAAATAATAACATTTAACCCCACTTCAACCCCTCTTGGCTCATCCTGCTTCCACATAATTTTCTTTTTAATTTATACACAGAAACACCCACTGATTGTCCTTATTTACAAGTGCAATAAACAAAAAGAGAAACAAGATGAAACTTTAAACAAGATGAAAAATCTTTTCAAAATAAAATAAAACACGTTCAAAATAGGCAAGTACAGTTCACTATTAAAAGTTCAGGCACACTCTTCTTATAATGTGCGATGGACACAGTATCTTTCAATCAATGGCCATTCTGTAGAATATTACATCTTTGTGTTGGATGGCATTGTAAACAAACTAGTGTCTAAAAAGTGCCTAGTCCTTCTCGAGAACAAGGAATCCCAACCAACTGCAGTATAGACAGTGGTGTGTATGAAAGTTTTTCTCAGTAATAAAACTCAAAGTGGCATGGAAAACTGAGTACATGCTTTTTATAACTGATGCCGGAGCATGCATTTATAGAATATCACCATAACCTAACACCGACATGAAAGCGGCCTGAACAATGTCACGTCTATGTCGTGATGATGAGTATGTTTAATTTCCAAATATAAAAGCAATTCTGATTATCTTTTTTTTTTTACAAACTCAGTAATATGGGTCTTAAAAGAGAGTTTACTATCCAACCAAATACCAATATATTTGTATGAAGAAACACATTCTAAAACCGAATTGTCCAATGTTGTAAATAAAATAAAAAATAATCTACACTTAGGTTTGTAGATCTTGAAAACACCATATACTTGGTTTTATTTGAAATAAAAACCAAGTGAAGAACTATGAGGGAATTCTGCAAAACCTAAAAAATGTGACTGCAGGTTGAAAAAGAGAAGAAGTTGCTGTGTACAACACTGTGTCATCAGCATAAAAGTGAAAATTATATTTACTCACAAGATTTTAAATATCATTTATATATATGTAAATGTAAATGTAAATGCTCCGTACTTGTATAGCGCCTTTCCAGTCTTTTCGACCACTCAAAGCGCTTTTACACTACATCTGCATTTACCTTTCACTCACATTCATACACTGAGCCTAAGTGCTCAAACAGAAACTGACAGTCACACACATTCATACACTGGCGGAACAGTTTGGGGTTCAGTGTCTTGCCCAAGGACACTTCAACATGCAACCTGGGGGAGCCGGAAATATATAAAAATATATACAGTAAACAATAAAAGGATCCAACTCTGGGTAAATCCTTTATGAACTGCATTTTTTAAAATTCATATCCATCTGAAATAATCCATCCATTCATATCCATCTGAAATAATCGCTTGAGTCCTATCACTAAGAAAGTTTTGAAACCACAATGACGTATTCCTTTTCACGTCCAATGATGATATTCATCATTGGACATGAAACGCTATACCTCCTGAGCAGCTGTGGCTCAGGATCCAAAGGGCGGCGGTTCAATCCCTGGCTCCTCCATGCTGTATGTTGAAGTGTCCTTGGGCAAGATGCTGAACCCTGAATTGGCGGCTGTTCCGATAGTGTCTGAATGTGTGTGAATGGTAGTGTAAAAGCGCTTTGAGTGGTCGCAAAGACTAGAAAGGCGCTATACAAATATGGAGCATTTAGAACAGAGTGGTCAACGATGTCAAAACTCTTGGACAGGTCCATAAATAAAGCAACACAACTTAGTTTAACAATGTCATCTACAACCAGTGCGGTTGCCGTCCTAGAACTGTAACCTGGTCTTAAATCCATTTGATATTTGTTTGGTAAAAAAGAATGAAGCCGTTTATTTACTAGAGACTCCGAAATTTTAGCAATTTAAGTCCACATTAAGTGAGTACAGCCTTCCATTTATTGTAATAGAACATCATTGACAGTCCACGCTAAGTAAAAGAGGATGCATGATTTTTTTTCCATCTGGGTTTTCTGAGAGCAACACCTTTTGTGATGACCCCAGGTTTTATTCATGAAGGTATAATGATAGCAGCTTAAGATGATGACCTCTCAGTCAGTACTGTAGGTAAGTATTCAAAAAAAGAGTGTTGTCTTTATGCACTGACTAATATGCTTGACATTGCCAATCAGACTTCCTGACACTCTGGGTTAGGCAGAAAATCTACAAGGGAAAGAAAAAACACCTTTGAAGAATTAGACTTTATTGGCCCACAGTTCCCAGAATCTAGTTCATGTTATTCGGCCTTATGTGCTGTCAATAATAAATGTGGAAATAGCACACCAAATGGTGTGTATTTCTTTATGGTGAAGACAGGAGTTTTAAATGAACTGATGTTTTCAAATTTTTGTATAATGTAAAGTTACTTTTACAATCATTTCTGAATATTTTTTTGTGCAGGTGTCGAACATCACACATATGGGTTTCTTGGTAAAACACACACAGCGGATCCATAAAACTTTGAACACTATGGTCACATATGGCAAATTATTGCACACTAAATTTTACTAGAACAAGCAAAACCCTCTGGATTCAGCTGCTTTAAAAAAAAGAGGCAAACATGCAAGGGCGTCACTTTGTGTTGAAAAGTGGTGAGCTCAGTTGCCTGATGATACATTTGGGTCATGAGATGTGACGCTGCACGAAAACAAGACAAGAAGATTTTTAGCACTATTTAGATTCAATATTCAATGCTGAAATATATGTGAGGGGGGCCTGGGTCTGTCCTCCCCCAGAAGATTTTGAGGCATTAAACTGGTAATTTCCAGCATTCTGGAGACATTTTCTGCTCCAACTTACAGTGGAAATGTCTTTTCTATATGAGGGGAAACTATATTGCATTGCATGTTTTCTTATTGGGCAAATCAACCTTTCTCAAAGCATTTTCATGTGCTAGTCAACATTTTTTGGTGCAAGCTGTTTTTCAGGACGTTTTTAACAAATGCTTTCAAAAAGACAAAATCAGCTTATTTCAAATGTCCCATGTCCATGTCCCCAGCGTCCCTAGTGTAAATGACACCTATGCAAAAAGAGCACCTGAAAGTACCGTGGCGGCACAATGTTAGCTACAAAGTTAGCAATCTATACAGCAAAACATAGTTAACAATTCTCTCTGCAAAATAAACAAACCACATTGCTACGTCTTCCTATTCACCATATACACAGGAGCCTGTTTTTGCTTTAGATGTTTTGGGACACAGGATGATCAAGGAACCCCATTTATACCTTATTAGCCTCAATGGAAGCAAACAAACCTCTTCCTGGCTCGGAGCCTTTAAACAAATCTTGATAATTGTCAATAGTCGGAACGGTCCGCAGGGATCAACCGGCTATTTTCTTGCCTACTTTCACACCTTCGGTCCGAGCACTGAGGTCAAGGCTTGACGTTGGAATCGTAGTGTGTGAGCACATAAATCGTGGGCTTTGCCTCCTTAGATGATTTACTTGTACAGGTAGAATTGGAATTAAACAACATGATACAGTGTATGGCTGTGCTGTAGTACTCGAAACCGGTCTTGGTCTTGAAACCGGTCTTAAGACCACTTTTTGATGGTCTGATGGTCTCATCACGAACTTGACCACATTTGTACTTGGTCTTGTCTCGGTCTCGGACATTGAAGACTCAGGATTTTATTTCAAGACCAGTCAAGACCATAATATCAATAAATAGCTTATTATATTGTCTGATTTATTTGTTAACATCCTAACTTTGATTGGATGTAAAACATTTTGCTTCAAATGCAACCAATAACACTAATTAAAAATGTGTTGTTACTGTTAATGTTACTGTCCCCCCTCCCCACGATGGTAAACATGGATAAAGAGTGTTGAATAAAGATACTTACATTGAATTCAGCTTTTAGTGTTTGTATGTGGGTGTTTTAATGGGAATATGGATCTTTCAGATCAATTTGAGAAGTACCTATAATGTCGTTCCACATTTTACTGGTCTTGGTCTTGACTTGGTCTCGGTTTGGGCGGTCTTGTCTACAACACTAGCGTGTTCCCAGCGTTTGGTTTGTTGACACTTCTGTAGTAAGGTGTGGTTGCTGACAGACTAATAGGCTGATGTGAAGAGTGTTTCTGACATGGCTGCTCATAATTACTCTAAGCAATATGACATGTAATATGCTTTACAGATTGTTGAGGCTAATTTGTGATTTGTGACATTGGGCTAGACAAATTAAATTGACTTGACTTGATTAACACGACAATTCCAGACCAAGTGTGGCTGTAGGGGCCACGTCCTTGAATGTAGGGATAAAGAACAGAATATAGAAATATTGTCTGCTTTGAAACATGTTGAGTTGTCTGAAAACCTCCAGCCATGATAAATTACTGCTCTCTTTGCCGAATTAGAAGAGGATTCAACTGATAAGACAACAGCATTTCCAGACAGCACTGCAAATTGACCTCCACCCTGACATCTTGACTGTGTAGCAGTCAGGTTAGAGGCTTGCTTAGCTTCGTGTTCATTCCTGATTGGAGCTTCCACTTAGTCCACTCCAATCATCGCTTTGGACAGCGGACGGAAAGCACCCTGTCTCATCTCACGTCCAGTTATAACCTGAGGTGACGGGAGAGACAGAAAAAGAGAACATGTTCAAGTATGTGTGTGCATGCAGGAGCAATAAGCCTGTGAGGGCATACATTGAGCTGGCATCCGGAGAATATATTACCATCTCCTCCTTTACATTAGGCCGTTTTTTTTATTACAATTCATAATTCTGGTGATATTGATACAGTGATAAGCAGAATTGAGTTTATGAGGCCTCTCCTCTGAGAGGGATACCAGCACACACCTCTGCTTGAGTCAGCAGAATAACATCAAAACTAATCACAATTTAATGGATCCCTATGTCCCAAGGTCACAGACATATGAATAAAGCATGGCCTGGAGCACACGTGGACAACCCCATCCTCTCTACATTCAGACCACTTCGGATGAGCTGAACATTGGGGTTAGATATGCTCAAAATGGACGCTGCTTGCCACAGGCTTTATTTAAATATGCAGTTTTTCAGCAGGCATTCCTTCAGTTATGTCCATATGCTAAGAGATTCCCCAAGCTATTCTATTTAATTCTTCTCTGTAACTCAAAATCATCTGGCTGAGCTGGTCAATGCAATGGAAGAGCTATGAAATTGGATTTGTGTCTGGTTCAAGTGTCCAGTCATTGCAGAGAGAGCTTCTTCCTCAGTTTAAGCCTGTTATTAAATACCATATTAAAACAAGTATGATATCATGCCAAATGAGAGAGGCACCCACTGCACACCTCCCTTCGATGACCCCTTGTTTCCCACGAGTGATTTCCTTTGTTGTCAAAAAAGCATATAAGGTCGTAATAAAGTAGGGTCCAACCCAAAGGGTGAGGCTGGTCTTCTGCTATATTTTTCTTAGTGTCCAAAAAAAATATTTTAACAGACAAAATCCAACAAGCGTTGGATTGCACATGTCTATGACACTCAGACCTAAGCCCCTACTGAAAACTTAAATCTTTAAAAACAGCTCAAAAATAATATGTTAAAATATACTATTGTAATATAATCAAATAGTATAAAAGGGTAAAGTGCTTTCCTAAAACAACTGGACGGTGTATCTTTTAAGCAAACTCATTGATTGGATTTGTTGACAAGTGCCATTAACGATTAGCTTGTTGTCTTCTCTATGGGCGGTCTTTTTAAAAAGTCCAAATAGAAAATTAGATGCAAGTTTAAAATGCTTAATTTCTACAGATGAAACTGAAAGTGGCATTGGAAATAAAAAAAAGAAAACAATAAATCAAGGGCGTTGTGTTGAAAAGTGTTGGGGACATTTAGGGAGTGTGAGACAAAACATTTAGGCCACAAGACATGACGATGCACAATATTAGGGTCACGATACAAGACCACAACATAGTTTAATACTATTTGGACTTAATATTCAGTGAAGAAATACTGTACATGATTGGGGCATCTGTGAAGAATTTGAGCATTAAACACATAATTTCCTGCATTCTGGAGACATTTTCTGCACCAATTTATGGTAGAAATGTCTTTATTCATATAAAGGAAAGCAAAAAATTCAGGTGGCAGGTGACAATTCAGAGGATAAAAATTTAATGGAATATGAGGCAGCAATCAGTAAATTGTTTTTTAGCTTTGTTTCATTTTTTGGACAATGCAGATGTATTCCTTCTATATTTACACATCATTGCATGTTTTCTTATTGTGCAAAAAAACTTTTCTTAAAGCATTTTCATTTGTTAGTGAACATTTCCTGACGCAAGCTATTTTCCAGAATATTTTTAACAAATCCTTTCAAAAAGTGGTGGGGACAAGTCCCCAGCGTCCCCAGTGTAAATGGCACCTATCAAATAAATATGAAACTGAAAATGTCATTGGAAATAAGAAAAGGACAAAATGGGAAACAAAGAAACAAAAGAAACAAAATGTGAAATGGAAACACTTGAATGGAAATGTTTGAACAGAAAAAACTAGATTAGTTTATTTTAACATTTTATTATCCTAAAATTAGAATTTTATTTATTTAGCTAATTTAGATCAGTATTTTTTTCACACTTAGCTAGTACAATACAAGAAACAATATTTCTGGTCGTTCTAAAAGATTGTTGAGAGAAGTGAAGCATGAGCCAATTCAGAATCCTCTGCCATTACCTCACAGACCTGGAAACCCCAGGAGAGAGGTGCAGTTGGACCCTTTTCACTAAAACAAGTACAGTAATGGCAACTCTGCATACTTGACAAAACACACTAGTAAACCATAATGTTCCTGTTATAAGGTAGAGAGCCCTGTAAAAGCCCCTAAATGTTGATTAGTGTGTAGGGGATCTGCCTCTGACTGTAATGGCAATCGAGGATTCAAGGAGGAAAAGTTTTTATGGCATGATGATGAGCGTCCTCTAGATTCACACAGTCTGAGCCAAAACAATATTGAGCTGAAGCTTTGTTACGGTTAACAATGTGTCCTCTGCAGAGGGTAGGGAAATGTGGGTGGAAATCACATTATGGGATTTCTGACATTCTCTTTTATCTGTGAAACATTGATAGGTTATACCCAAAGGTCTAGAGTGATGAGAGCTTCAAAGCAAGTTACAAGCAGTTCGTATGCCTTTAACTAACCATTCTGTCATATATCCTTGTTGGTAGTTTTATGCATAGATAGTGGATCTAAGGATGAGTTGATGAGGGTAAGGTAGATTGTGTAATATACATGAATAAACAAAAATTTGATGTATTTATAGGTCTTTATCTCAATTTCCTAAAAAGGGCAATTCAATCCAATTGAGTGACACAGACTCTTTTCCCTTTCACTGTACATTTTTTCTACGGCTGGCAATGTTGTTTGGTCCGAAGTGGTAGACCAACAGCCAAACATGGCTAACATATTAATGTCTCTCTTACTTGTTTTATTCTGCTGACAACTGCAACCACCAGGAATGCCTTCAAGACACGTGTTACAACCATAGACTGTATAAAAGAAGTGGACGTAGTCACTGTGACGTCACCCGTTTGTTTCTGGACTGCCGTTCTGAACCCTTAAGGTTTTGCAACCAGCAGTACCAGACATGACCATATTTGAACAAGACGCAATAGCATTGTTAGCTAGCTGCAGCTGTAATTCATGTTAAGTGTGATTTTATCCGGGATGCTAATTTTGGCTAGCTAAAACAAAACGTGCTTGCCAGGAAAATGAACACAAGATGAACAGCACTGGTTGAATTTACATATTGCCGTGGAGTCACTCTAGCCTGACTGACAGGTTGCCATAGTAGCCCTGCCCCAAAGCATAATCTGCTTTATCGTCTATTTTCTTCTAAGTGAGACCACAATTTACTAAATGAACATCATGCTATATTGAAGAAGACTTGAAACTATCGACTGAGACCGTAAACCCATGAGGAAAGTGTTGCTATTATTTTTAATGGAACCGGACTTCATTTTTGGAACCAGAGGAGTCGCCCCCTGCTGGCTGTTAGATAGAATGCAGGTTTAAGGGACTTCCCCATTCACCTCAATTTTCAGACCTGGAGGTTCCCACTTGGTTACGACCCCTAGGGTTGTATACTTGTTTTTGTGTATGTGTTGCTCCTGGTTCTCTATGCGCTCTCCCTTGGGTAGCTGCCATTTACCCTTGCCCCTGTTGCATGAGTGAGTGGCAGCAGGTGTGCCTGATTACTGCTGAGTGCCTGGAGGAGGTTGAACAGGACTGGGAATTTATTTTCACTCATAGTTACAGCCTAAGTGCTTGTTAATTGTTGCCCTACCTGTTTCTTCGTTCTTTTTGGTTAATTGTTTGTTCAGTTGTGAATTAAAAATATTTTTGTATGCATTCGTATCTGCTTTCCTATCCTGTCTTTTGCCCTGGTTTTATTTTAAATATTGTTGCTCTCTTCCTCCCTCTGGACTTACCATCCAGAGAAACATAACAAGACTATCTTTTAACCCATTTGAAGAAATGCTTCTCAACCTTCCCTGATTTTTTGCCTGCCTTCGATTATGGCTATTTTAAACTACTTTGAATAGTACTATTTTTTTATAGCAATATTATCAAGTCATTTTATCTTAGGGTGCTTTCACACCTGGACCATTTTCCTCTGTTGCGGAACAAATTATTTGTTCCGAATCAATTTGAATATTTCTCTATCTCAGGTGTGCAGGCCGTGCGAAAATGGCATAAAGCTTTAGGTTTCCACATCACAAATGAATAAGACTTCTTAGCACACTACACTGTAGGGGAACCGAAATTAACTAACAAAACACACCAAATCTTACATAATGTTATTTTTAAAAAGGAACACAAAAAATTCCAGCATATTTGGGAGAATAGAGGATCTCAAGGCATCGAAATCAGACACAGTGAAAGATTACAGCATTGGTTTATTTGCAGTCCAGAAAGATGAATGTTTCTCTCATTTAGTCAAGCTCTCCCTCAAGAAAATACATTAAAATGATTACCATGGTTACCTTGGACAGGTCTGGAGTCAAAATAACTGTATGATGAGTTATAATATTTCTTTCTTTATCCTTTTCTTTTGGCTGGCTCATGTGGTGTTGTTCCATTTTAAGTGATTTTACAGAGCTCGCACAGCAGGAGATTTTAGAGTAGACCCCCTCCTGCTTTTTTTGAATTATTCAAGTGCCTTAGCTCAGTACTATCACGCAGATGACAACCTGCTTTGATATTGCATGTGCAGTAGGACCATTCCTCATACACCTTCTCTGTCAAAGATAAAGCGAGCCCAATGGGCCCAATGACACCAGCATCAAATGATTAATTAAGAAACTCATCCTTCAGAGACAGGTGTTTCAGTTACTGTTTGCAAACTTAAACTGTTCAGTTAAGTAAGGTGCAGGGTGTCCACATAGATATCTCAGGACACGCAGTGCATTGAGATGGATTTGGGTCATTTTAGACCAGCTGTGGGGATGACAAACATTGTCATTATGTCACTTTGGTGCTTAATGTCTTCCTTTCTTTTTTGAAAGCTTTTATTTATTTAATTGTATTTATTTATTTAAAAGGGACAGTGCATATTAATGGACATCTTAGCTTTTCAGCAATGTAAATATGCCAGAATTAGCCCAAAGGCTAAATTCCATCTGTAGTCCACTGTCAGGTCATAGTAACACAGCTAAACATTGAAATTGGAAACAATACAACACAATTTAAGAGACACCACAAGTTTCAACAACATATAAAAGACATCACAGTTAGCTCTTATGTTAAAGAGCTGTTTCGTGCAGGAGGGTGCTGCAACTAGGACGACAGACACACACATATACACATACGCAGTAAAGTGCTATTTAATGTAGTAATGTGCTGGATCTAGTATGTTAAACATACATAAACAGATAAAATAAAACAGTAAATAAACCCATACACATAAAATACAACAAAGTCCGTTAGTGGTCACAAATTTGATGTGTCTTGAGCCATTGTTTGAGTTGGTTCTTAAAGCTGGGGTAAGTTGTACATTCCCTCACGACAGCCGGTAACTTGTTCTAGATCTCAGACTGACAATACATATTGTCCAAATGTTGTACGTCTGTGAGGCACCATACTGTCACCTCTCGTGGAGGCCCTGGTTACAGTTCTGCCCCCTCCAGTTGTTTTTAATTTAATGTACTCACTTAATGGAGGTGGGTCAAGTCCATGTAAGATCTTATAAACAGCACAGGCATATTTGAACTTCAGAAAAATTTCAAAGCTTAGCAGGTTATATTTCTGCAGGATTAAGAAGTAATGATATGAAAGCGATTCTCTATCGAAGATTTTTAAGGCTCGTTTGAACAGTGACTCTATTGGTTTGAGTGTTGTGGCATTTGTAAGTGACCAGTTTGTAAAACAGTATTCAATATGAGAAAGGATCATAGAATGGAGAAACATTCTGGCTGCATTGCCTGAGAGTGATGGTCTAATATGCCTAAAGTTGGAAAGATTAAATTTAACAGTTTTTGAAAGCCTTTTGACATGATTTTTAAAGGACAGTGTCGGATCTAGTACAATGCCAAGGTATTTGAATTCGTTTACAATCTGTAGTTCTTCTTTCAAGAATATATTTGAGTGTGTCCTTTCAGTTGGCCACTTAGAAAACATCATACAAACAGTTTTTTTAGTATTCAATAGTAGACATGATTTGGTGAGCCATTCCTGTACACGGGTCAGTCCAGATGTAAGAGATTGTGAGGCTTCTTGATCAGTTTTGGTATGGGTAAAGATTACTGCGTCGTCTGCATACATTAAAATATTGATGTTTTGGCATACTGTAGGCAGGTCTTTGATGTATAAGGAGAACAGAATTGGTGCAGTGTGGAGCCTTGGGGGACTCCTACTGGACAATCAAGGTGAGGAGATTTAATATTGTCGACAGAGACACAGTGCGTTCTGTTGGTTAAGTACGAGTTCATCCAGCTGATGGCTTGTTCAGAGAAATTGAAGTTTATTAATCTGGACAGGAGTATCTGATGATTGACAGTATCAAAAGCCCTTTTTAGATCCAGAAAAACAGCACCAACAGCAGAATGAGTGTCTAACGAATGATGGACCTTTTCAATAAAGACATTAACAGCTGTTTCAGTTGAATGATGGGCACAAAAGCCAAATTGCATGGGATGCAGAGGGGAGCAACATTTATTCAGATGCTTTATTAGTTGTTTTGCTATCCATTTTTCAATAATTTTAGATATTACAGGAAGAATACTGATTGGTCTGTAATTATTAATCTCTAATCTGCTCCCTGATTTAAAAATTGGTGTAATGGTGGCCACCTTCCAATCTGGTGGGACAACAGATAAATGATAGATTAATCATATGTGTGATAGGACGTACTAGAGACTCTTTGTGCAGTTTAATAAAATTTGTATCCAATCCAAACTCATCCTTAGCTTTGGAGTTATTTATTTCATCAATGATAGAGGCCACATTTGGTTCCGTAATTTCTTCTATCATAAATATAGGTTGTGTGTAGTTAACAGGAACAGAAACATTTTCAGATGGAGATATTTCTTGAACAGAATTTTTGAAAAATGAGTTTAACTCAGATGGCAGGATGAGAGGATCTGTTACCAATACATTATTATTTTTAAGTTCAAATAATTTATCTTGTTTGTTCTGTTTACCAGTTAATTTGTTAATGCTTTGCCAGATTTTTTTCCGTTCCCTTTTGAGCTTTCAATAATAGTCATATAAAAATGTGCTTTGGCCTTCCGCATTGTTTGTATAACTTTATTTCTTGCTGATGTAAATTGTTGTCTGTCTGACGTCAGGCCAGTTTTAATCGCCCTTTTCAGTAATTGATCTCTTATCTTTATTTGCGTCCTGCAGTCATTATGAAGCCATGGTAGGTCATTGTCATTAGTTCTCCAATGCCTTTTTAAGAAATGACGCCATAACCATTTTAACCATACAATGGAATATGACACTGTTGTCTGTAACATCTTCACATGAGACAAAAGCTGCCCAGTCCTGCTCATTTAAGGCTATTTCCAAATTTGGATGTTGACTTTTGGGAATTATATCATGATACAAAGATTTATTAGATGAGTTGGAGTTACGAAATCGTGTTTTAATTAATTTTCGTGAAAACAAGATGCCGTTATGATCAGACAGACCAGTTAAAAGATTGTAGGTTTTAGTAATTCTTTCAGGTTTGTTTGTAAACATTAAATCTATTCTTGTTTTGGAGTAGTTAGTTACTCGGGTTGGCGTTTTAATTAACTGTTTCAAATTAAAATGATCAGTTATCTGTTTAAGGTTTTTCCTGTCTTTCTTATTGTCCCAGTTAATATTGAAATCACCTATTAAGATTAGCTCTTTTTTCACATTAGTAAGATTGATAAGGGTTTTGAGGTTGCTATAAAAATCTAATGGTTTTTTTTGATGGTTTACGATATATACAAATGACTGTGAATGTCATTTCTGTAGAAAGTATAATGTCCACTCCCACACACTCAAGGTTGTTATCGTCAAGCCAATGAATCTTCTTGCATTTAAGGGTGTCTTTAACATACAATATAACCCCTCCCCTGACCCCTGTCCTTTCTAAACACATTGTAACCAGGTATTGTTATTGCTGCCTCAGGTGATGAAGAAGTTAACCACGTTTCTGTTAATCCTCGAAAGGAAATATTCGATTGAATTAGTAAATGCTCTAACTGTTCACGTTTGGAGATCATGCTTCTAATATTTAAGTGTCCACCTAGCAGTTCTTTTGGTTTACAGCATGGATCCCAAATCATCTTTGCCTGATTTAAAGTCTGAAACATTTTTGTTTCTCTATGTTTCTTAAAAACTGGGTTTCTGGGTTTGACTGTGGTTGTAATTTGTTGTTAATTTGTAATGAGTTCAGCGCTACAGTTTATACCTTTTGAAGGTGATGTCGTTTGGCACTCACCATCTAAAGTCTGTTCGGCTTTGCTGGTACCTTGAGCTGGTATTGCCGTTTCTGCGTAGGTGTCCGAGTGTTTCAGATCGGTGTGTATGGCCAATTGTTGGGCAGCATGTTGTTGGCGCGGACCCGCCTTATGGAGCCGCCGCCTCGCCACCGACCTGGCGCCCCCCGTCCACATGAGCCGATCGCGTGGTCAGGTGGTAGCCAGGTTAGCTGCGGTGGTGACCAGATGAGCTGCGCCGGTGGTAGCCGGGTTAGTTGCGGTGACCAGATGAGATGCGCCGGTGGTAACACGAATTGCTGCGGTGGCTGCCTGTATTGAGTTGATTGAGTGATAACAAAGCTATTTGTGCCAATAGGCGGTGGACCAGGATTTATTTCTACATCACCAGCCAGGAGCAGGATAGCTGTGATGTATGTAAGTCCCAGGGAAGGACTGAGTGTGTTGGTCTGCTGGTGTTTTGCTGAAGGCGGCCTCGCACGACCATTGTCTAGGAGTCTTGAGAAGCGGAGATGTTGACTTTCCTTGGCTGGGTGGTAGATATGGTCACTATTTTCAGTTTTAACACTACAAGGACGTAACGCACACAACAATAAATACACACTTGTAACTAAGGTTAAATAGAAGGCTGTTTGTGGGGAAGAAAAAAATCTTTTAGATGGCTTTCGTCGGATTTGGTACACCCACGCAGGACCTGACTGACTGCGTGGCAGTGTTTTGGCCGCCATTTTTCAACTTTACAGTTTCTCAGCATCAGGCAGGTCTTTCCTGGAAAAACAGGCATGGAGCTTTGTTGTGATGCATTTTGTATTTCTGTTCTATTATATGTAAACTTTTAAAAGGGACATATGTGAGCGTTTTCTCTTTTTTTTTAGGTCTTCGGATCTGTTTTTTTTCTTGCAACACAGGGAAGTGAACCAGCTTGGCCTTGACCAGAGGCGGACTGACCATCAGGAAGTTCGAGAGGATTCCTGTGGTCAAAGAATTTTTATTTTTTAATTTCTAATGTCTTACTTTATGATCTGCGACCGGGCTAACTGGCCTGTCAGCTGCAGTGGTACACTGTCTGTTTCGTCTGTCGAACTGAGCCAAACTAATACTTTCAGTATTGAACTAGTCAGTATGTCCTCTCCCTCGTTTCGGGCAACAGTTCACCTCTCACAAGATTTCAGAGCGAGAACTTTCCTTTAACAAGACTTTAATTTCTTGTTAAAAACAAAGGGTATCACCTGGTTAATTCGTAGGGATCCTGTTCATGATGTTGTCAGACACCTGGTATAATAGTCTGAGCCTTTCTGCGGCAAAAAGAAGCCCTTTTTCTGGATGTGATTGGCACAGTTGCTCCTAAGGAATGCTTTGCAGGCACTGCAGCCGGTTAACGTCTTTCTGAAGCCATCTGGTGGAGCAGTTTTGACTTTTAAGTAGTGGACAAACACTTGTACCATGTAGGATTACAGTAGAACACTCATTATCACAGAAGTAAAGAAACAAAAGAACATTTTATCTACTCGCCCCAAAAGACCTAAGGCTGTTTACTTTTTTTGCCGACAGATTTAGTGTGGCCTTTCCAGGATAACAGATGGTCAATCATTACACCCAAGTACTTGTATGAAAATACCTGCTTGAAAGGCAAAAGTGTTCAAGAGTGTTACTCTCAAGAGGCACGTTGTAAACCCTGCTATCATAGAGAGAGATAGAGAGGGAATTGTACAAATGCTCACACTGTGGGGCAGTCTTTCCTCAAGGCATCTAGATGTTGCACTTGATTGGAAGTAGGAAGTGGAAAGAAGCAGTATGAGGAATAAGAAAAAAAGAGGCCTTAAGGGAGAGACAATTCAACCCCACCTTCTTTCACACCTCGGCATTTTTGACCAATCATTGTGTAAAGTGCCTCAGATTGTTGAATTGTTTGAAAAGTTACAAAAAATGTTGTTCCAGCCCCCTTTGCCTGCAAAAAGGAGGTTTTCGATGCTCTTAGCGACAGACCAGACCAACGGCAAGGCCAAAGAATCACACTTTCACATAAGGAGAGAAACAGGAAAATGCAGAAAAACTGTTGTGTAGCAGGTTCTAAAACAAGAAACCATACAAATCTAGATTTCATTTGAGGCATATAAGATACATAAAAATTCACTCTTAGTGTGGTACATAGCTAACCTGGCACCGACAGATTAATTTGCAAATATATATTAGACTAATTCTGACTAATTTGCAAATGCATATACTAAAACACACACTAAAATGTGTTTCTGAAAGCAAATCTGGACCAGTTATTGTATCAAACCCCGCCATGTACTGGAAAAACTGTTGTGATTGGCCCAACCAGATCCACTTTGGGTGGAAATTTGATATGTGTTTGGATTACAGTTTTGCAGGTTTGTATGCATTCCAAGCGTGGATAGTTCATGTCCTGTTGGGGGGCGAGTCCGCTGAGCTCGTGTTTCATTTGCTCTTGCAGATACGTAAAGTAGTTAAATGATGCTAGTGACAGTCACTACTGAAGGATAGCTGGCTTGAAGTAAACATGACTTCTTCAGCTAAATCATAGCGTGGCCTAGCAACAACAGTTGACTACTAACAGGGTGGTTATTACAAACAACACGTTAAGCCAAACGTACAGATAACTAGTGTGTATTGTCACTTGTAGATCTCTTGCTGTCTTGTTGCTTTGTTGATTCTTGTATGGTGTTCCTCAAAGGGAAGTTGCTTCGGATAAAAGCGCCAAATGAGTAAATGTAAATGTTGGGACACTGATGTAAATGGCCAGGGGAAGACTCAAGGAACGTGTCCCCACCGATATCCAGCAACTTGTCTCTAGCAGTAATTTGGATCCAAATGGGAAAACATGATCTGTGCTGCATCCCTTTTTCAGACCCTGAGAGACTTTATTTGTAAACGCGACAAATGTAGTGAGTTTTTCCAACCAGCAGGGGTAAAGCGAAAATATAAGAAAGTCCATTATCTTGTGGGCTAGTTTATTCCCCTGTATGCACAATGAATGCAGACTTGATGTGGACTTTGAGTACTTCAAGCAAGTTTAAAAAGGCAGCTAATAAATTGACACACAAAAATAAATGAAAACCAGTTTGTGACTGAACTGCTTTAAAATAAATCATTTAAGAATTCTGTACAGACTGTAATCAAAATTGCCAACAACACGGACAGAATGGTAATGAAAGCTAAATAAAGAATCTCCAGTAATTCAGTAGAAATGATCCCAGGAAGAGAATGCCTTAAAATTACTTTTTAAATCATTGGTTGTGCTCTAAGCACTTCTTACCCACATGTAAAGTAGATGATTATAAAATACAGCATGAAATTAGCAACAGCAAAAATCTTTCCGTGTGTCTCTGGGAAAATATCAAATTTTTCTGTAATACTCTTTTTTTTTTATATATAGGGGGATCTGCGTGTAACAGTGTTCATATACACCTGCTTGAAACACACACATACACCTCCTCCTGTCGTGTTAGACCACCTCCCCCCACTTCCACCAGCAGACCCTGAAATAATTCATCAGCGTGTTCGTCTCAGAAAGCTGATCCACAAACAGCAGAACATCCAGGCGCCAACCATCTGGGAAATTGATCCTTCCCAAAGACTAACATTCACAGGGCGTGTTTTGGTAGGTTTGTTTGGAGGCAATGTTACATTCAGTAAGTCCAAACACAGAGATCATCAAACTAGCTTTTTCCTGTCTTCATATCTTCATCGTATCTCACAACTGGACAGCTGTCTAGACAGCTTCCTCTGGCTCACGTTTCTTTGATTTAATTTGTGGTGTATTTGACGAAGCCCTTAAATGTAGAGTCCCTTCACACTGGTTTTGTCACTAATAGAATATATATAATATATATAATAACTTCCCTCATAACTTGAAAGTTATTCTCGGAGCGTTTTAGTAGTAAAACTACTACTGGGATTCATTTACAAAGAGTTAATATGTTTTCAGACTAACGTGATGTCTCCCTAAAATGTAATTCTCTTTGAAAGTGTTTGATCAGTGTCAGGGCTGCAAACACTTAAATTAAATGGATAAAGGGATAGTATATTGTAAATAAAATTCCTCTGCCAGCAGTGTCGATGCTTGAACAGGTGAGAACACTTCAAAAGCTCAAAACTGAAAAGTACTGAAATGGAGGTCTCACTTTGCAAAGGTTTATATATCAGACACCATTTTACACAATGTTGTTTTTTTGTTTTGTTTTTTCCAGTTAACCACTGACAATGAAACCCCAAACTTTGTGCACAGATGTTTCCCAAAGGCCATACTCTGTCCTTTTCCTGGTAGCTTTTTACTGTGCAACATCTGCAGGAAGTGCAAATTATGTATGGTCCTTTTACAGTACATCCCATCAGCTGTTTCTGTGTCTTTCTGCCCGTAAGCCCATGTTTGAAAGCTGCGTCAACAAAATATTTTAACATTAACAATTCATTAACTATGTGTAATCAAAGGTTTCACATGTACCTCTGCAGCTCTACAGAGATATTTTGCTAAATTGTTGGTGGATTCTTTAGATCCAGGTTCTGATGGGCAAAACACCCTGTTATGCTAAGACTATCAAATCTCTTATCAAACCTACTATCACGTAGCTCTTTTTATTTGCAAAGGACAATGTGAAAAGAAAACTCAGTTTGAATTTTTATCCAATGCTGTCGCTTTCAATGTCAAATGTAATTTCTTCATATAAAACCCATTACATTGGAATTATAAATAAAAATAACATTGTACTGTATGTATTGAATTCCTGTATTGACTCCTCTGTGTATTCAATACAATCAGCGTTTCCTTTCCACTAAAACACACTGTAATACAGATTTCAGTGACAAACATAAGACCATATCCACCAAAGTCTCGCTCCTGTTTCAAAATATCATTTTTATTTTTGAAACTTATTTGTGCAAAGCTGCTTCCCTGTTGCTACATCCCTCCAATGTTCAGACTAATGTTTTTTGGTGACATGAGTCCTCACTGCAGGACTCAGCATTGTAGAGAGAGACTGTGACATTTTTAGTAATCTTACCTCATGAGTCACAATGTGAAGAAAATTCCAACCAACAAATACACAGGTAGGTGCGGTGCGTTAGAGAAACAGGTTGTTAGTATTGATCCCCGTCAGAACTGTATATAAAAGCTTACGACTGTGATTCTGATATATGGTGTAGGCAAAAAAATCCACATGGTAGCTGTCCAGTCAAGCATCATTAAGTCACTGGGTGCTAATTACAAAATGAATCAATATACATCTAGTTCAAATATGCTTAGTGGCACTTTGCTGGTGCCATTTAGTCACTCAGCTGCAGTCAACAGCCCCTCTGACAAGATAAATGGAGCCATTCAGAATAATGACTGCCACAACTACGCACGTCAAAAGCTCTTTTTATTATTAAATTATGGTAAGGGTATTGAGTCACAGGTATTACGTCAATTGAAGGGTGAAATTTGCACACAGCATGATGCCGTGGAATTGAGTACAGCACAGCAGTAATTGGGCTAGATACTTTAGCTCATAACCTCTTTTTTTCTGAGCACGAGGCTAATGACTACGATTTGCCATGTAAATGTTAAGCGACCTGCTGAGACCGTGGTCATACTATGGATGAAAAGGAGGAGAAAAGGGTGACTTCATTCACCTGGTAGACCTTTTGACACTTCTTTCCATTATAAACAACTGTTGAAGGGTAGGTAAGTTGAGAGTTGTTAAACGCCACTCAGGCTCAGCAACACACAGCCCAAGCCTCAGGGGTGAAAATGCAAAGGGCCACCCATTCCATGCAAAGGACTGCAGTTTAGTTTTGCATTCCGTTCACACAAGAGAAGCAACTGAACTTAACAGAGGCTGCTTGGGTTCAAAAGTGCCCGAATGATATGATGGGGGGCAGAATGAAGTTGCAGTAAGCAGTAGGGGTGTAATGGTTCTAAAACGGAGACAAAACGTCCACAGTCTGCAGTTTGCAGTTCAACATGGTTGAAATGGTTCGACATTTTGGTGAATGCAGTTATTCTGAGTAAGATGAGAAGATGAATATCCCTCTCATGTCTGTGCAAGTATAGAGCTGGAGCAGGGATATTGTTAGCTTAGCTTAGCACCAAAACTGAAAATGGGAAAAAGCTAATCAGGCTTTGTCCAAATTTCAAATATCCACTCACTAATTAACGCATTGTTCACTCCATCCACAAACTACAGTTTGTGGTTTTAGAGCAAGTTGCGTGGTATAAGTAGTACTTGGTGAACTACAGCAAGGTGCATTGACTGTGAGCAGCTTTCTGAAGTCTTGTTACGACCATAGACTGTATATAAAAAGGTTACGACAGTGGATTTAATGGTTTGCTACCATCTTGCCTGTACCACGACCTAGACCAGAACCTGTGATCATTAGCCATATCTGGCAACCTGACAAACTGTAACTGTATATTTGTAAATTAATCAAAGAAACGAGATATAGCAGTGTTCTTAATGAGCTTTAGACTCCTAGCAGCTAGGCAAGAGCTTGCAGTCTTTACGCTAAGCAAGGCTAACCGCATCCTGACGCTGGCTCTTTACATTACACACAGCCAAGAAACTGATATCAATCTTGTCTTCTCACTCTCAGAGCAAAAGGAATACGCATATATTTTATAAAATGTTGAACTAATTATTTAGAAAAAGGTTTGACAAAACTGGGCACTGAGAGCTAAGCCTGCAGGTCTGGTCAACTCAACTCCTGATGTACACACCTCTCACAAGGCTAGCATTACCACTACATCAACTCTGTCTTGTAAAACTGATGTGTTTTTTGCCATAGCCATTAGTATTTTGACTTGACTTTGACATGCCAGCATGGACAATACCAAGACGTTGAAACTGAAGCAGCAAAATGGAATGCAGCCATCACTCATTTCATTATTTACATCTTAACACATCATCTGTCAGCTCCCTGAAATAACCCACAAAAATACGCAAGTATACAAACTGACAATTATCAAAAATGCTCAGCTGAAGTTCCCGGGGACTGCAGTCAGATGCGATTTTCATTTCTGACACCCCCTCATCGCCTACATCTCTAACCCAACAGGTCGCCAGGTTACCAAACTGTCCAATTAGCAAGCTACTTGTGAGTCCACACAAGTTTTGTTTGCGAGATTTAGTTCACTTGGAAGACAACTAGGAAGTGTAAGCCTGAATGCATCAAAATGCAACAAATTAAACTTTTTACATCATTGTTTAAACCAAAGATTACAGACTTTTAGGTTTTGTCACAATAAGAACAAAATGAAAACTGAATTGCATTTGTCTAACAGCTGCAATTAAACATTTAAAATAACCCAGTTAACCCATGCTGTGTAATGGTCATCATTTATGGGGCAAAATCATGACAGTGTTAGATTAATTCAACAATATTGTGACTTAAAGGAACTTTAATGATAATTTCATATGCCACTGTGCTCACCTGAAAACATAAAACCTGACTTAATGATTAATCATCACAGTAGCTGCCAATTAATTTTCTGTTGACACATTAATTAATCTACCAATCATTTCAAATCTAATCTTTAGTAGCTTGACTCTTGTTTTGGGGTTTTCTTGCTCCGTTGATAGACTGTGTAAATTCAAAATATATACACAAGAAAACAGTTTCATTTGGCTGTTAATGAATATTCATTTTACAATGAGCTGTTGTTTGCTTCCTCTGTTTAAATTTGTATAAACACTGGCAGGAGAATGATGCGCCACCAATTAACGAGCAGTCGTGGGCGAAAAAAGTAACAGTTCATGTAATTTGTTCCTGAGGTTCACTGTTTACACTTTCTGTATCACCCAAAAACACTTTTCCCCTATGATGATGATGATGATGATGCACCATGTGAGTTCACTCAGATGCAATTAAGTGTTAGAATTATTATTATTATAGTTATATTTATGTTACATATTAGACCCAAGACTTATGGCAATACGATTCCCTACCCGAGCTGATTTAATTGGATGTAATTTGGGGCTGGCCTGACTTTGGTCCTGGATCAAGTTTCAGGTCATGAACTTGCTATCCTTAAAGACACAGTGAAACAAAAACTAATAAGTGGTTCAGTTTAGGGTGACGCTGACAGATTATGTCATGTCGGTTTTATATTAAAAAAATAAAAAATGCTCACGTCTCGCTTGGGAACTCAATGACAAATTGCCTGTTTTGCTGTTTAGTTTGGAGGCTGTGAGGAATCTTTAATGACACACAGTCCCGCTGTGTTGTGTGGCTTTCGTGAAGACATCCACTTAACAGGAAATGCCCCCAAGCTGCTGTGGTAGTTACTTTACAAAAGACATAAAGTGCAAGTTATACTGATAAGCAGTGGAAGCTGTGGTATTCAGATAAGCCTTCTGTACCTGATATTATATACAGTCGAGATTGATATCGTAAACTATCCATGTCAAGGACACGCGATGGGATCACAATGCTTTACCAGAGAGATTAACACATCCTGGGTGTGTTGGCCTAAGTTATGATAACCTTGTCATCACCTGTCAGGTCTGTAAACTTCATCACCATTTATATTTCATCCTGACGCCGGGGAATGAGGCAGTTAATAGAGATTTAGACCTTCAGTGATTCCTTATCTGCTCCGCAGCATCTCGCAGCAGACTATTCCCCGGCTGTTCACTCGATTTGCCTTTGTCTGAGAGCCCTTGTGATGTATAATAACTATAGAGTCTGATAGTAATTTATAGAAAGATATTATACACTTATCACAGCAAAATTATCAGCTGCATAGCATGTCCTACAGGAGTGTTGAACTCATATCATGGGAGTACTATAAAGAATGATACTCGCCCCATAAACTCAGCATTCAGTAGCCTACTGTACTACGGAGACGCATTAAGTGCTTGTGGGAATGTTATAGGGATATATAGATTATAGAATATTATTAGAGGGCTAATTTGTTTTTGAAATCTTAATATTTTTAGATTAATCGCAAAGGGAGACAGCAAACAAACCAGGATGCTAATGTAGAGCTCAGATCTATTAAACGATAGCAGAGTGTAGGGACACTCACGCATCACAACCAGCTCCGCTTTTCTTTTTTTTATGGCTTTATTAAACTTATCAACAACCCCCCACCCCACCCCCCACCCCAAAACCAACGACTTTCCTTTTTAATTACAATTACACATTAAATAACATTGAATAAAATGGGCGAGAAAGAAATTATAACAAAATAAAACAAAAGGTAAACCTAAATCTATAAGAGGTTACCAAGGAAGCAGGTAAGGACGTCATAAGAAAGATATACTGAAAACTTTAGGGCGTAAGAAACAGGTTAGCTGTACTTGTGTTTGTGTTTGTTACATACATGGTTGAGGGAAGCAACTTTTTAGTTAGTTTGGGGATAATGAAATTTGAGTTGTTAATGAACGTTAGTAGAAACAAGTCAATATGATGGATGATTGAGATAAACAAAATAAATCAAAAATGGCGTTAAACTTGATAGCAGGGCGGTGGTGTCGAGAAGGTAGTCATGGCAACATGATATCTTTGACAGAAAAAGCGTGCACACGTGTCACACATCTAGACTTGTTATTTATTTATTTTCCAGAATTCTTTCATGTGGAGTTGTGTGTGTCCAATAGCCAATATTCACCCTTGTTTTATCTCATTGTGGCTTTCACCCATTTCTGAGGAAAACATGTGGCTCTTTAGCTGTTAAATGTTTTACTGTTTGTCACTAACGCTTTCTGTCTGCCATTTACAGGTAGTGTACATTGGGTTTTTAGAGCTTTTTCTCTGAACAACACAACACTATGAGGGTGGTGAGAGTGAGCCAAAACACTAAAGTCAACATAATGCTCTTGAAAGCCAAGTAGAGCTGCAGATTCAAATGATAATTCTTCATCACTACGAGGTTCATCACTACGAGCAACAACTTTCACATTGTCTCATTGTTTTGATTTGAGACATTTTTATTGTAAAATATCACTCATAAGTGCTTCAAAGGTTCAGTGTGTCAGCTTTAGTGGTGTCTAGTTGTGAGCCTTGCACATCGCAACAAATGGCTCACCGTGCACCCATTTGCTCCTTGAGCAAAATAATACTTTGCAATAAATGTATTCATTCTAATGGCAGTTGTAAATTCAGCAGTGGCGGTGGCGCAATGGATAAGATTGTGCCTTTGGTGTGAGAGACCCCAGGTTCAATCCCCCAATGTGTCCCTGAGCAAGACACTTAGGCAAGACACCTGTCCCATTTTTCCCCCCTTAAAACTTCCACTTGGTTTTGAGTGCCCTCGACAGTAAAGTCCCCTCGACGAGGGAAGTGGGGTGAAGATCTTTCCCTATGAAATGGGACACCACTATATGCAAATTTGCGTAGCGAACGTGCCCACCCACGTCACGCGCAGCGTCGACGTGTCTACCGGTAGTAGCCTACTACTATTTTCATTCAAGGAAAATGCCGGGTCCGTTGGATGTGCATCAAACTAACATATTCCAACATATTTCAACATTTTAAAATGCTTATTTGCGAAAATATACTTACAATTAAATAGTTCCTTTCCAGCGGTGTCCGCCATCTTGGTTGAGAAATTTTGGCCGGCTTGCTGAGTTCGCAAGGTATCCTGGGTAATTTCATCTCCCACTTCGTTTTGAGCCTGCATCGGACCTCACTATGTTTTGAGGGCTGATTTTAAGGGGAAGATTAGCACTCCCCCTTGCTCCCTAAGGTATTGGGACACCCTACCCCTACACGAGAACGCGCAAAAACGAGGGTTAGGGCAGAAATCTAGGGGAAGGGGAGGTATTGGGACAGGGCTTAAAACCCTAGTTGTTCCAGTAGTGTGCGACCTCTGACATGTATAGCAATTGTAAGTCGCCTTGGATAAAAGCGGCAGCTAAATGAATAAATATTAGGGGTGGGCATAGATTATTTTTTTTAATCTAGATTAATCTAGATTAATCTTGAAATTAATCTAGATTAATCTAGATTAAAATGGCTCATTTGAATTCTGCCGAAGGCATTTAAAATATGTGTGCGAACGGGTTTCAAGCCAGGTGGCGCATTAGACCAGGGGCTCATCTCCTGTTTCCAAAGTGCATCACAAACTGCCTGAGAAAGCTGTTCTACTATGATAATTGGTGATGAAAATAAATCATGTTCAATAAGATGTACTTGTGTGTAGCGTGTGATGTGCTTTGCGTTTAGGTGGCTACTTGAGACTGGAGGAACTCCTAGTAAACTAATTCCGCATTGCACAAGGTGCAAACCAGGTGTTGTGCCGAGGTTTGCCTGCCTGCCGAGAATTGCATGCACCTCAAATAATGCTTTTAAATGCTGTAAAATTATTTGTGGACTTCATCAATGGTGATAAATTGATTTGAAGTATATATTTTATGAACGTTTAGAGTCTTTAATATTTTAATACACTTAGTAGGCTAGAAGGACCATTCCTTGACATTCAGTACATATATGTGGTGATAAAGCTGTTTGATCAATGAGCACAGCAAAGTGTCTGAGAAGGACCTAAAGAGGTGGATGCATAATTCGGCAGATCAGATTTTGTAGGCTCACTGCCGAGATTTGCATCCACCTCTTTTCTCAGCATAGATGACCGTTAGCACCCGCGAGGTGCATGCAATTCTCAGCAGGCAGGCAGAATTCGGCACAACACCGGCGGCTTCAGAAATGTTCGTACACAAAGTGCTGTCCAACAGCTGTCTGTGGACGTGTTGCTACAGTTAGTGTGAGTAAATACCGCACAATGCGTTTTTTAATCAACCGGCGTATCAATAACTAACCTGGCTAGTTGTAAACAAACAGCTGGCAGAGCGAGGTTGTAACGGGAACGCCGTCAACTCGGGTGTGACGTCATTCCCAGCTCCGACCTCCGAGGTAAATGGAACGCAGCAACAGCTGCATCCATGTTAGCACGTCACGTTTGATGTGGTAATTTCACAGTAGGCAGACACACAGGTTCGAAGACTCGTTCTCGCCCCCTACAGTGCAATTCGGCGCTAAAATATCAAGGTGAAAGTCATCATAGCTTGCGTAGTATAGACCCAGCTCCCAACCCAACTTTGAGAATAGATTAACGGCGATATTTTTTTTGTCGCCCGATAAGAGTCTCAGCGTTAACGCAGCCGTTAACGCCGATAACGGCCCACCACTAATAAATATAAATGTAATGTAAAAAAAACTAACTTTGTCCATTTTCCCAAGAGGTTGAATGAATTGAATTTCTAAATCAAACAACAAAAAGGCTGTGAAAACTGTCAACATATGGTCCTTTTAATATCTTTAGATAATATAGACTACCTCTGGCAAAGTTTTTATTGTTTGTGTCATTATATACATTTGTATACTGTTCTGAAGGGGTGTCCCCGACAAATGATTTAGTTGTAGAAGTATCAGAAGTTGAATCAGAATTGTTAAGGATTGCCTTTAGTCCATAGTCAACCCATATTATAATCCATAGTCCTCCAATTTGTGTGTGTATGTGTGTGTGTGTGTGTGTGTGTGTGTGTGTGTGTGTGTGTGTGTGTGTGTGTGTGTGTAGGGAGGGTTACACACAGTAGCTCCGCTTTAATCTTGAGAAGCTGCAGAGCTGCAGTCTCTATTCATTAGTCACTTCTGTAACACTGTACATTTCCATCTAAACTGAGGTTTATTGTTGACCCCATTCTTTCTGCTTTGCCTGCCTTCCATTCACCAGTCTTGTGCAGAGTTGTGCATGTCTGACAACTTGCCGACAATTTCATGCACGTGGTGGTTCCTCACGGATCTATTCCAAGTTTAAAAACAATATAATATTGTTTGTGTGGTTCATCAGTTTATCGCTGTCTTCCTCTTCTGCCACACGCCACACTGCACATGACGCCCCTATCTGAAGGGTTACAATTATTGATTTATTTATACACTTTAAAAAGATTGATTAAAAGCTTCTTTCTTTTCACCTGTTTAATTAAAGCATTATACGTTGATATTTATACCATAATAGGCTGTAGACGTTGAGCACCCCCATTTCGCCAAAATGGTATGATCCTTGTTTCATATAACGCTGCTGCGAAGATTCAACGGTGAGATTTGGATTCGAATCAGGCTCCACCTATCAAATCATTAAATCTCTGACTTTATTCCTCTTCTTGCAATACAGATTCAAAGAGGAAAAACAAAATCTGATTATTCTGACACCACATGAACGCACCATCAGTCACCGTTCACCCTTCCCTTTGCAAGCACGTAGGAGAATCTACGAAGGCTGACACACACTGCCAGCTACTGTGCTAAATAATACGTGTGGTCCTCAAGTTTGTCCAAATTTCACTTCTCTTCTTACTTTTAATAAACCAGATGACTACTACTACTACTAATTGTTTGTTTCTACATATTCAGGATAGTGACAAAACGCGCTTTGTAGAGCTGTTTGTCTGTCTGGGCTACTGTAGAAACATTGTGGTGCAACATGGCATGTAAGGGGCACCCGCGGTTATTTAGATAGAAATGGCTCATTCTAAGGTGATAAAAAACACAAAAGTTCATTAAGTAAGGTCTTCATACACCACTGAAAACATAGTTTTGCATGTTATATTGCATTGCTGTCAACAGATCCTCCTAAACATTACACACTGAACCTTTAAGTCACATATGAGACTAATCAACGGATATCACCATCAACCCAGAGCTGGTTAACTGTCAGAATGAATGAATGAATAATATGAGCTATTTTTCATGCCCTCCTGCACAGATGTTACAAATACCAAAGCTATAAGTTAACATTTCAAAACAAATACACAAAATATAGATTCAGATTTTCTTCTTTTTTGTTGTTGTTGCAAAAATACATTCTCATATTTTAATCATCTCCCCTGGCTGTCCAGCCATGGAAAGCTAGAGGAGTAAAAGAACCAGGACTCGAGTAAAAGACTCAATTCAGTCACACCTGAGCTGAGGTAGCCTCTCAACACCAGACAGCCATCTCTTTTCTATCATGGTCATTTTGAAAGTGGCACTGAAGCCTGAATTTATCTGACAGCCCGCATCAGTTTCTAGTTACACACAGCACTTAGCCAATCCTGGCAGGAGAAAATGACTTAGCACTTTTTCCCCCCACACACTTAAGAATGCTGCTCAGTGGCAGAAGGCAAGACAAATAATCCTGTTATATTTGAGATATTTCTGATGTTGTGCCTGATGTAGTTTTGTTAAAAGAGATTAGCCAATCGAATCCAAAGACAACAGCAACGCTACCTAACTTAATGGCAGCTACACCCAAGTCAACATCAGCCACCACAAGAGTTCAGTAAAGTATATGAATTAACTTAATGGCAGCTACACTCAAGTCAACATCAGCCACCACAAGAGTTCAGTAAAGTATATGAATTGTATGAATTCCGTAACTGATTCTTAACATAAGACTTTTTTTGCAGTATTTACCAGCGTTCATTGGCTGAATAGAGCAGCCAGTTGGAGTGATTGATCCTCCACTCTTTCTTGGGTAATGGTGTAGACAGGATGGAATAAACAGGGGCTGGTGCAGAGGTAGCGCTGATAGAGAATAACACCTGGGGCCAAGGTTGCATTCAATACCGTTTATTCAAGTTTATATGAAGCGGAAATGTTGTGCGAAGGTGCTTGACAGGAGTCATTTGGCTCTTGGTTTTCAATCACAGGCTAAATAGAGACAGGGAACAGTGGGGGAGGTGTAATAATTCCAGTCAACCTGCTTTAAGTGCCATGAAGACATGATATGCAGTCATATACTATGATCCTTAAAGTTCCTTAATCAATATTTTGATATTAATTATAGATCAAATGACTGTGTGTATTGTGAAAGGTGTTGCTCATGTGAATGTTCACTCTGCAGACCCTCGCAGAGTGGTCTTTGTTAGGTGTGCTTGGTCTGAACTAAGCAGACACTGAATCGTAGGTTTGCATTTGCAAATGAGGTTTTTTCAAAAGGTAGGTGGTAGGTGGTCGTAGAATGGTCGGCAGAGCGGAGGTTAAACGAGGTGGGCAAGAAGTCTAAGACCGGTGGTGTGGCTTTTGCGTGGGTGACGCCATCTCCAAACTCTGCACAGAAAGGAGAGAATGTTAGTAAAAATGGAATCCACAAATGAAATACGAGAGTTCACTAGAAACACCGAGGAGCTTGGCCGGAAGGGCTGACTCAGGAGTATTTGAGCTGAAGCTTGATTAGGTGCCTGAGACCCAGGTGCCCTGGAGAAAGCCACCTTTGCCAACACACACACACACAGAACACCAAAAGGAAAACACTAAACAAGACATGGGTCACAGATGGACCTCCCGATGGCCTCAGTCAAAAACCCTCCCAATCCACCAACAATTGGAAACCCCAGCCCTGACGGAGAAACATCCATGACCCATGACACAGTGAATGCCGGATGACTTGTCCACGAGCCAGGTAGGTGGAGGGGGGTCGACTGGAGGGCTCAAAGGGGCTAGTTTCTGGGATTCCACCTGCAGCTGAAATATCACAGGAGGACAACCACACCTTCTCGTCCGGTGTATATGCAGGAATGTGACCGCGGTCTGCCAGGTGCTGATTGCGGGCAGCTGTCCGTACAAAGGCACAGAGGCATGTGTTTTGCACTGATGTAACAGCTTCCTCCTGCTCCTGTTCAGGAAAAAGGGGAGGTTGGTAACCAAACATTGCCATGATAGGGGACACACCTGTATCTGCGCTGGATAGCGAGTTTTGGGTACTCTATCCATCCATCTTGATTGGCCCACTCCGTCTGGCCAATACTCTGAGGATGATAGCCTGAAGAGAGGCTAGCAGTGGCACCATGAGCCTTGCAAAAAGACTTTCAAACCTGGGATGAATAATGTGGACCCCGATCTGACACAACGTCCTGGGGGATACTGAATACATGCTGAATTAGCAAGTCAGCAGTCTCCAGAGCAGAAGGTAACTTAGTCAGGGGAACAAAGTGTACGGCTTTTGAAAATCTGTCCACAGTGGACAAAATGACATGTTACCTGACATGAGGGGGGCAGGCCACAGCGATGTGAGACCAAGGTCTACTGGGAACCCGAAGCAGGCGTAACAGACCCGCAACAGGCTGGTGAAAGGCTTTGCTATGGGCACTTATGGAGCAGGCTTTACAGAAGGTACAGTATGATGAAGGCTTTGATGTCCGCAGACAAAGTTGACCACCAGAAGCACCGACACAGGAAGGACAGGGTGCGGTGGAAACCGGGAAGACAGGATAGTTTGGAAGAGTGCCCTCAATGGAGAACTTGGGACCTGACGGGATCAGGCGCAAACAACAAGTTAGGTGGAGTGGTACCTGGAGCAGAATGAGTCAGCTGGACCCCCCCTTACCACCGCTTCGATGTCCAAGGAAGCTGCAGCCACAATACAAACGGGAAGCCAGACGGTCTCTGGCTCAGTGTTAGGCTTTTCTGGTTAAAACTGGCATGAGAGAGCATCAGGTTTAGTGTTGCGGGTACCGAGTACCGGCTCAACAAACAGCACCCTCTAAAATGACTACATAGTTGAATGATCACAACAAAAACATTTTAACATTTTAACCTTCATGAAGGTAGGATTTAATTGCAGAGATGTTGCGGGACCGTGTTAGTTTTAGCCATGTGTACATAACAAACTGGCAACTGGGTGCCCCCAGTCAGTACACAAGTTTTTGAAATTCTTTAACAACCTAATCTATGTTGGTGTGAGCGTAATAAATCCACTATCTATCTGCTCTAACGCTAATGCTGCTCTGTGTCTCTGGGTTTGTTGCTAATTGTACACATACAGTTATATATCGTACAGCATGCATAAATATGTGAGACATTGTGCTTTCAGCTTGTTGTGACATTTCTCTCCCTCCGAGTTGGCAAAGACTAAATGCGGATTTAAAGCTGCACTTCAAAGACAATCTTTTTCAGAGATGCAGTGCTCATGTGCAATAAGAACAGGCTTATATTAACATATTTCTATACAGTCTGTATACAACTCATGCTCTGCCACAGGGCAGTGTTCTCCTTATTCCACCATGTGTCTGTGCCATCCTGTGTTTGTCCCTCTGCATGTTTCCGTGCTCCCCGTGGGTGTGTATGTACAGTATGCGTGATTTTCTTTTTTTTTCTTGTCCATGTTTTATCTTTCTCTGGCTCAGTTTACAGGGGCTCGCTGGGGAGGGAGGCAGACCAGCGGAAAGGAGGATGATGAATGACACAACACAATCTCTCGCTTCTTCCCCTTCCTCTCTCTCTCTCTTGCTCCCTCTGTCCACATGTTTTTTTATTTTTACTGTCAGTCTCTTTATCACCCCCAGTCTCCCTGTGAGGAAGAAGAAGCACGTCTTCTTCCTGTCGTGTGCGGCGGTTGTCTTGCTGTGTAGCTGCATAAAGAGAGGAGACCGTCCAGCAGCGGTACAGCCAGACACTACGCTGCTGGCAGCCGGATAGAAAGGCCTTACACATCACTTCAAGGGCCTGTCACTCTCTGCCATGCATCTCAAGGACTGTGGGGAGCAGGCCACTTCATGTCCAAGGAGTTGGGGTGTGTGATTTGAATAGAGCTCTCTGAATGGCACTCTGTCTGCTGAAGTATATCAACCAGTGTGGCAGCCATAAAATGGTGGGGGGGGGTGCATCTTTCCGCAGCTGGCATGTGCACGTAAAATGCAGGCATGTTTGTACTTATTTTCTATTTATTTGTGTGCCTGCCTGTGTGCGATTAGGAAACTGTGGTTCCTTTGTCTCTTCCTGTGAACTCACTGGGTGTGTTTTCAACTCCCGTATAAAAGGCTATTCCCAATTTGTTTCTACGGATCAAGCAGCAGGGACGGCAGCTGTGTGGAATGTTAATAAAAACTAAAAAGAAAGTCCTAGGGGAGCGCCCTAGTCACTGTCATTACTTGTGTGGACTGAATACTGAGACTGAATACTGTTGAGACTACGGACAGCAGATGAGTGGGGTGGGGTGTCCGAGTTGATTCTTCCCGTTGCCTGTTCGGGAATATGCCCAGACCCCTGAGCAACGGTCAGTTTGTCTTATTTTTTAAGAGCTAAAATGTTCTCTGTGATTTCCAAAGCTGCATGGAATAAACAAGGAAAAGAGCTTCTAACAGCATGCTGAAACAACGAGGAGACGACCACTCTGATTTAGTGGGACAGGAGATCAATGAAAATTTGATGGGTGTAGTTTGTAGCTCCCAGTCTCTGCAGGCAGGACGCTAGTTGCTAACAGATCTGCTGTTCCAAGGGCAAATTTAAGAATCCCCCACTGCTGTTAAGATTATGATTTAAGGAGCGTAAGCTGATCTTTGATAAGTGCCTAGGGGCAACTTCCACCATGTATTTCCAATAGTCCTGCTGGTAGTGTGTAAAAAGCTACAGAAATCATTAGCACTCTGGTCATGACTCCCTTAACAACAAAGGGAAAGAAAGAATGGCAGAGAAGGGCAGGAAGAGGAATAGTGAGACACTGGAAAGACTCCTAACACTTTTCAACCCAGACTTGACAAAACGTTGTTTCCTTCCGTTTTACATTTCACAACCTTACCATTAGGGTTAGAATGCTATATCAGAGCAGCTGCCATATCACACTATGATGCAGATGCAATGGCGCAGCGATAGAAGTTCACCAGAGTCGGACGAGACAAATGGGCTTTCTCCGTCCTCCTCAGGAAGAAGAGATGCTAGTGTGCCTTCTTGACCAGGTTCAAGTTTATGGTTCAAGGAAACTTTATCATCCCCGAGAGGCAATTTGGATCACAGCCAGCATTCCCAAATATATATCAAACAACAACAAATAAATACATAAACAAATAGAACACAAATTCAGTTTACACAGTAGCATCTGAAATGGTGATAACAGCTGGGATAAATGACCTTTTTAACCTATTTGTTCTGCATCGTGGCAGACTGTATCTGCGCCCTGATGGTAGCAGCAATACTTCACCCCACAAGAGATGGCTCGGATCAGCCAGGATTGTTCTCGCTATCTTTAAGGACCTGACCTTTTAGATGGGGTCCTTGGAGACACCCAGAAACTGGTGACACGCTCAGCCTCAGAATTGTCGATATGGATGGGGGGTGTCCCTTTGGTCTTTCTGAAGTCCACAATGAGCTCTTTGGTCTTGGTTTTGAGGGCCAGGTCAATGTCGACTCCCATGCAGTAGGCTGACTCGTCGTTGTTATTGATGAGGCCATCAACAACTTGATGACCAGAACATTAGAACCATATACAGACGCGCAATCGTCTGAGGCTGAACCAACTTTCTTGGGAAGTCCAGTTGCAGGGTAAGTGTAGAGACCAAAGTCACTGACTTTGGTGATCGGTTTGGAAAGTGTCGAGAGCTGAACTCAAGTTGATGAACAGCATTCTCAAATGCAGACAGGGCAGAGTGTAGCGCTGCGGAGATGGCACCTGCACTTATGTAACACCTTTCTACTCTGCCGACCACTCAAAGCACTTTACGCTACATGTCACGTTTACCCATTCACACACTGATGCCGATGGAGGACTAACATTCACACTCACACGCCGAGCAATTTAGGCTTCAGTGTCCTAAAAAGGACACTTCAGCATTATTGAACAACCAACCTTCTGATTAGTGGACAACTCCCTCTGCCTATTTAGCCACATGATGGCCCCGTGATGGAGGGCGATGGTTCCTTAGCCAAGCAACAGGTTGAAGATATCAGTCAGGACCTGAGTCAGCTACACAGGGAAGCCCAGCACATGGCCCTGAGCACACATCCGGAGATGCTACCAGCCTTTTGTGCATTAATCCTGCTGAGCGCAGCACACACGTCAAATTGGGTTTAGGATTAAGATAATAATTAGGATGATAATATTTAGGCTTAAGCATGTAAAGGTAACGGTTAAGGTTTCGATTAAAGGGAAGAAAAACAGGTTGAAAATACCAGGCATGGTAAACATCTGGCCACATGTCAAGCAGTGATGTCACGGTAGGTATTTACCATCAGTTGTCAATGACAAAACACCTGCTGTGACATCATTAATGTGTGCACGACCAGGGTTAGGGACATAGGTGTCGTTTATCCTGGGGATGCTGGGGACATGTCCCCACCACTTTTTGAAATGGCTGATTTTGTCCCCACCACTTTTTTAAAGCATAATTTAAAAAAAAAAAAAACGTTCTGAAATGTAGCTTACAGTTATACCGTTATGAAAGGTTTATTTGCACATTAAGAAAACATGCTATACATTTAAAATATAGAAGAAACAAATGTGCCTCAGTGATAATAGTCCATGAGAAAAGTAGATCTACAATAGACACAGATCTGAAAACAACACAGAATGACTGAGAGCTGCACTGCATTATATTCTATTCTATTTTTATAAATGTCACCTGCCACCTGAATTTTGTGTTTCTTTTTACATAAATACATTGGTGCAAACACGTTCACCAGAATGCAGGAAATTAAGTGTTTAAAGATCAAAATTTAATAATGATAATAAAAATAATGATGTCTCCTGAGCTGAGTGTCTCTTCACACCTCTAATCTGAGCCCCTTTGTCCCCACCACTTTTCAACACACACAGACACAAAGCAGCCATAACAACACATTGACTTCCCGTGCATGTACACACTGAGACAACCCAATCCTCTTGATGGCTTGACATTATATCACACTTCATGATCATACATCTTTAATGGGGCAGACAGCAGGGTTGAAGAACCTGTTTCACCCTAATCCACGCTGACACCTCCTCCTTATTCCACGCTGCAGCCTCTCCACGGTGAAAAACCGAGGCAAGCCGCAAGATATTAGACATCCTACGTAGAAATAAAACCCTAGCTGACACGCCCTTCACTTTGAAATCTTATCTTAGCATATAGGAAATCCTCCCAAACTTATCTGAGCCATTGATCAAAATCTTCAGCAGTTTTCTCTGTGCATATTTATCTTTCCCCGTCCTTTAGTTTACAGGATACATTTTCTGCCTGCCTGATAATTTATCCAGCCTCCAAAATCCTGACACATGCTGATGTTTTTCTATCTCCCCCATCTGACTCTATTCTGAACCAATGGGGTTTGAATGCGGCGCAAGTCTGCCCCCTACAGACTAAATAGCATCACATCTGTGAAGCAGGCACAACCACTCGCACACCGCAATCTCCCACATGCCTAAACATGATTACGGGTAGATTAATGTACACCTCCATCAAATTAGTGAGTTTGTTTTTTAATGTTCAGCAACATTCATTCACACAGAGGGCTTTAGATTGGAAAGCTGTTAAGAGACACCCGGAAATACCATGCCGTGATCACACAGTTCTTACAGAGAGCATCGTAACACATAATTAGGCATGTCATGTTTAACACATTATATTCTCTGCTAATTAAACATCAGCAAGGAACTGCCCCGGGGCCTCAAGACCCTCAGGGGGCCTCATGGCTCCATTTGGCCATTAGTTTATGTTAATGTGACTAACTGCAAATGTGTTTAATACTATACACACCGCAAAAGCTCAATGTAAACTAAAATGATCTCAGTTCTTGGGAAGTTTGGATGAATCACGTCTTTCCACTGACCTCTAAAATTTGCTTTGCGTTCTGTCTGAATGCACGGTAATACTTGCGTCATCGACTCCGTCGAGGCCCCATCTCATGTTGAAATCTAGTTACGGGGCGTTTATTATTTCACTCAGTTTATATTGTTCTAACGTGGTACACATTTTTAAAACATCCTCCTAAAATCCGCACACACCCAGTGACTCATCTCTGTGATTTTAACAAACCCAAATTTAATCTCCCATATGTATTTAAACTTGTGCTGCTGCAGCCTATGAGCCTGTTTTGTCAGTGGAATGATAAAATTATGGTGTGATGGTGAAGCACTTTTGCCATGCCTTAAGTTAACATGGCGCCTTTTAAAAATCTCAGCGCAGCCTCATCACTAAGTGTGGTGTTGCTGTGCATAAATGCCACGTTTACATGTCTTTGTGTGCATCAAACAGAATGCTGAAGTGAAAATCAGCCTGTCTCAGACCAACAGACAGTGATGTGATGCTCTGAAGTATTGCTCCTCATATTTCTCCATTTCTGAGATGAAACTCTGCTTCCTTTGGAGAGGAGGTCAAAACAGAAGTGGGCCGGGGGGAAATAACGTTGCTATGGATGAGACACTTCTCCTACTTTTGCCCTACTCAACCCTTTTTCTGTTTTTCGCCCCCATCCCACTGGCATGCTTCGAGTCTCCCCAACCTCAAAGCAAACCAGAAAGGATGGGAAGCACAGTCCTGTCCTGAGGTAGAGCAAAGCCGTGTATCTTTCGCCGTAATTGCCAAGTTCTGTGACCTGAACTCAGGGAATCTGAAGAAAGAGTACTGCTCACCCTGCATGACCACATGAACTAAAAACCACCGAATCACGTAATGCTACAATGGCTTTTGGGTAACAACGCCTGAACCAATTATAGATCACATTCAGCTGCCATACGCAGCTGATATTACACTCCACTATCCTCTACAGCAGCGCCTATCAAAGTCAGGTGTGGAGAATGTGAGGGGTCATTAAGTAGTCGGTTCAGTCAGCTGACTGAGATCTGGCAGTATCTAGTCATGGAGATAGTTTTGGTTTTGTTTGGCCAGGTGTTGAGATGTCTGCCTTCATCCCAATAAAATGGTGGTGAAGGAATTGAGCCTATATGTAAGATCCTTGGGCCGAGGTCTCCTGTCTAGTCCAGAGTACAGGTTTTACAAAGAATTTGTAGTCAGAGACTTGAACAAACAGACAAGGTCATGAAAATTAAGCCTAGCTGAATCATCATTGGAGAGTGTATCCTCAATATATTGAGTTATTGTACTTGATGTATTTTTATAATCACACATATTTGACACACTGTGACCTTGTGAAGTGGATATGGCTCCATCTTAGCAATCTATCTGGCATTTAGTACTGGCCAGGTAGTATGTAGTGGGTTTAGTAGAGCTGTTTTATTTAAAAAAAAAAAAAAAATGAGCTGCAGAAGTTGAAAACAAGGTTGATGAGAGTGGTGAGACTAAACAAAAAGTAAAGCTTGGGGGCTGTAAAACCAAAACAATGAGCTGAAAGAGGCTAAAAAAGCTCTGTAGAGCTGAGTGGAACTGCAGAGCTCGGGGTAATTCTGGGGGTTGTCTTTCACATCATATTGTCATTATTCATTTGAGCCTTTTATTATGTTGCTACTCATTTTTTTGTAACTTTAATAAAGATTACCATATTTAAAATGGGCTGTAATTGGAGAACCCAACTCTTTCAAGAGGGTTTCAAAAAGTCCCCATACAAAAGAGATCTGCTTTCTCTTGTTTTCATTTAGAAATCACTCAATTGTTTTTTAACACCATTACCTTGCTAGGTATAAAAGAAAATCTACCTTTCAGGGATCAGTAGGTGTAACCCCTACAATATAGGCATTCAGCTTTGGTAATAAAGGTCTGTGTTAGTCTGTGAGTCAGCTTATTTCAGCGTTCTCTCTGAACCTCCTCTGTCACCATGGACTGTTGTACCTCTCAGTGTGTCTCTGTATGCAGGACCTGGGGTGAGGCATGTTGCTCATCTCTTAAGCCCATTTAACAGCTCGTTACCCATCCGTCTCTTTCCCTCTCTTTCCCTTCTGTTCCAGGCTCTCATCACTTCTTGGTCAGGTTCCATTTTTGCTAATGCGGTGGAAATGAGCCGTGGGCATTGCAAAGCGAAGTGGAGCAGATTTGTGGTGGCATTTTATCACTGCACACCATGAAAACACAAACAGGGCCAGGCGAAACAAGGCTCGACGCACACAGGCAATGAAGACACTGGAGAACCCCGTGGCACAGAAAGCTCAGAGGTTAGCCACATGTAATTTAATTGGACAGCAGTTTAAAGACACAGGGGGGCGAGGTGTTACACTGCACATAATGCTTAATTAAACCAGATTACAGGTGAGCCACAGGGATATTGTTCCACACAGACTTAAGCATCTTTACTAGTGTTTAAGACACTGGCTTGGTCATTGTTGCCTAGTTTGTGAAAATTAAAAATAAATATTACATACAACTTCAAACCTTTATTATTACATATAGCTGGAACATAGTTTTCTATTTTATTTTTAAGCTATTACTTAAAGGGAATGTCCTGTATTTTTTCTACATGGGTCCTATTCTCCTAACTCTGGCTAGGCAAACTATGCCACCTCCATTGTAGAGACTCTACATGCTTAAGCCCCCTAAAACTTTCCCAATAACTGCACAGGGATCTATTTGTAGTTCAACTAGCTTCACGGCACTGTTAACAGGTGTTCGATCTGTGGGACACTATCAACGTAGTGTGTGAGCATGCAAGCGAGAGAACGTTTGTTAAGGTTGTCTTGTAAGAGAATTCAAGAATATTCTGGTTTTCACATTGTGTTTTCTACCTGCACACCACGAACACACAAACATGAGTTTTCAGCTAGAACTCAGAGTGAAACTATAAAGCTACAGTCTGCAAGCTAGCTACATGACTTTTCGCCATGGAGAAAGAGGTTACTGTGGTTTCCCTACAATGGTCAATAAAGGTGATGGAGGAAGGTATTGAGGACCTCGAGAATAAAATCAGTAGAGAGACAACATATGGATCGTCTGATTAGGGGGCGGTGTTAATGGCTGACTAGGTTCTCAGTTCTTAGAATCCTGGCTGCCTAGGGTGCTGGGTCTCCATACCAAAGACGGTAGGGGTGGAGACTAACAGAGCACACTGGACTCATACAAGACAGGTGGTAATAAAGCTCCTCTACTCAAGCAACGAGCTGAAGATTCTTGTGGCCGTAAAAAGAAAAAGGGAAGCTCCGCTACAAAGGACGTGCGTCGTCATTCTGCCGGACTTCTCAGCCAATACTAAGTGTGTGAGCAGCTCATTCAGAAACGCATGTAATCCAAGGGGGTTTTCTTTTTGTTTGTTCTCTTTTGGTGAAACTTTTGGTGAGACGGGCATTTGATCATTTATTTCCCCGATGTACGTTGCTCGCCAGAGTCTCTACAGCAGAGGTGGCAAGTGAAAAATTAGCACGTCAGAATAGTCTGAAATGAACACAAACTGAGTGTAAGATCCGTGCTGAAAAATGAGAATTTCCCTTTAATGATTGTAAATTATGATGTTTAGATGGTAGTGATTTTCAAAAATAATAGTTTCATAAAACGTTAACATTAAAAACAGATTTCTAACTACATAGTGTCGAATTAGGTGCTATGAACATTAACTGCCACAGTCCAGCTGTTGGGAACAAGATCAGATACAATCTGACTTCAAAGGTCAGGCGGTGGAGTCCAGGGTTTGCTCAGGATCGCAGGAGTTCATCATGAGGTAGAGGCGTTTGGAAAGCTCCGGACCGACCCGTCGAGCTGTGGATGTGACACCTTCGCCTCTGCGGATCAGAAGGTCAGACAACAAGGAGATCTTCTCGCGGTCCGCTTTGCACAGATTGTAAGCCTGTGGAAAGACAAGGCAATTAATTTCAGGAAAAAAAAAAAGTTCCACTACTCTAATATGCTTGCAGATGTGTCTCTTTGAATATGACTGAAAATGTTTCAACCCGAATGTATAGCCTTGATATTTAAGCCTCCGTGAAAGAGGCGTTCTCTGTAGGCTGCACTTAAATGGCACCCTGTTTCAAAAGGGTACCAAGAAATAAATATGTAATTTATAAGACGCACCTGTAATAAGCGGGACGCTTACTGCGCAGAAGACAGCGCATTAATGATGCTTTTTACAAAATGGAAAAGCTGCAGATAACATATAATCAACATAAAAAAAAGCAGGAAATGTAAAAAAGTAACAGAAGTAAAACACAAAGACAAATAATAAAGGAACATTCCAGTAGATAATTTTCAACTTGAGTGACAGATGTGCGCTTCTTCCAAGGGTGTCTGACTGAAGTTCATGAACCTACAGAAATAAGAGCGGTCAGGACGCACCTGGTCGTTGCATACACTGCTAGCTACAGCTAACATCTGCGCATATATTAACTGTTTGGGGCTTCCTCGCCAATCAATTTTAAAATCAATCCTGAAACAAAAAGGAAGGGCAGCAAATTGCTGCCACCATGACAAAGAAATCTGCTCAAGTTACAGACATATATGGCACTACATTTTCTAATTTTCCCAAGATCCTTTTCACAACATAACAAGTCATTACCACAAAGCAGATTATTACATTTTTAAAAGAAAATGTTTGTTATAACAACAATAATACCCAATAACAGTAATCTAATGATAATAACTTGTTGTTACATCACAGTGTGAGTATGACCGCCATTATGACCGCGGTGAGTGTACCTTCTTGAGCAGCTGTGGGGAAGGATAAGCTGCCAGGATGGCTGAGGCCATGTCTGGACTGACTCTGTTCAACTGTTGGATCTGCCTCTTCCACACCTGCAGCAGCCCCTTCCCGGCCTTATCCACCCGCTGCCCCCCCGCCCACTCGTTCTCCAGGTAGAAAGAGAAGCCCGTCTGCTCCCTCTCTCGCCTGAAAACACACAAGAGGAACACGGGAGGTGACTTCGTTGATCTGAGAGAAGGAGCGCTAGACGGAGCTGTAAAGAGCCCGCTTACTTGAAGGGGGCTTCTGCAACTGCTTTGGTCGTCATGGCGATGTGGTCTGAGAAGTCCTTCCAGGTCGACAAGAAGCGGACCGAGACCCCAGTGTGAAGCTGGAGATGCACCACTGCCTGAAGGGATTTTGGAGGACAGAACAATGAAAGCTTCCTCCGCCCCTGAAAACACCTGACTCTAAATCAGGATGACAGTTATGTCATTGAAGCAACATTGTGTAGTAATTTTATCTTATAAAACAGCTAAAAAAAATTATTTTGATGGTCCACTGACTTGTAATGGGGTCAGTTACGTTGCTATCATTGCACTCCAGAGCTTTCTATGGCACTATGTAAGATTAAAATCCCAGGCAGGATTTCTATTTTGAGAACAGCGTGATGCTTTATGGCATCACAACACATCAACAAAACTATTCAGCACGCAAGCTGGAAAAAGAAGCAAAACATATAGAATAATACAACGTAAGTTCTTTGGTATCAGTCTGGATATCGTGGCAGAGACGTGGGTGTAAGCGAGGAAGAGGAAAAAGAGGGAGTGAACGCGCAAGAGAGCGGACAAGGCTAAATATCGGCCTGGCTTTTACATCATTGCTGTGAGCTGAAAGAGCAGCGAGGATGCAAGACAGATGCAGAGCCGGCCTTCTTGCTGTTGAACTAGTTATAACTTTTTAGCTGGCTTGCGGTGTCTTGTGTTGTTGCACTTCATATGGAGAGCACTTTTAAAAAAACATGAAGTGCTTCACAAGAAAATACAAGTTAAAGAATTGATTTAAAACAATTTCAACCAGTTAAAACATTAGGACCGGTCAAAAAAAAAAAAACACAATTGTGAAATAAAAGTCATTTCCAAAATTACACTTCAAATAAAATCATGTAAAATCAGGGAAGACTTTTCTATAGAATTATGTTTTATCAAGGGATTTAAAAGAGTTCATTGATTCAGCTGACCCAATTTCCTCCGTTCTTAACTGTGTTGTATTCTTTATATGTGACAACCGTGGTGCCATGTTTGTATTTCTGTCACCAAGTCAAAGACAAATTTCCAGTAAGGAGGACAATTAAGTCTAATCTAATCTAATAATTATATACAGTATAAGGGGTTTAATGGATTATATGCACCGGTTTTCACTTTATTTGAATGAGGCTCTTTTAACATGAATTAAAAGTTTAAATAGATAAATTAATGGACTGTAAAATATTATGAGTTTTTAAGTTAAACTTTTTTCAAAATTACAAAATACACAGAATTTAATTTTTTCTACATGATTTTTTAAAATTTCAATTTGACTAATCGAATCTGAGCAAACTGAATCTATTTTTTCAAATTCTGAAACTTGAATTTGTGAAAATTGAAAAATTCAAAAATATATATTCAATTCAGTTATTGAAATTGCAAATCAAGAAACTTTCTATTTCAAATTCAAGAGGTGAGGTGAAAAAGAGGTGAACTCAGAACACATAAATTGAGACTATTTGAATGATGTGAGTTCAGTGGCTTTTAAAATTCAAATACTGTCTCTTATTTGCTTCCATATACTTTGTTAGTAATGCGGAAATTAATGGAATTTTAGAGTAGAAAAATTAAGTAATCGTTTCACTGTGAAAACTTTAAAAAAAATCCAAAGTTTTAGTTTTCTCATTCAATTATTTTTCATCTGTAAATTAACGGGAAATGCTTATGTAGCTCCTTTACCAGCCAACCTACCTCCTCTACTTCAACTCGTGACACCTCAGGCAGCGTCTGAGCTCCACCATTCCTCCCTCTCTTCTTCACTTTCCGCCCCCCTTGCTCCTCACCAGCGACTGCCTCTCGAAACCTCTTCTGGCTTTGTGACTTCTGGGATCTGAGGACAAAAAGTTTACAGTGTGGCTGGGCAGCTCCCTTTGCTCCATTTCCCCTCTTCACACACATTTCTCACACCGAGTTCCGCCAGACTCTGCCGACAGTGATAGGTGACATGTTTCCACACGCCACGGCGGCAGCTGATGCGTTAAGGTTAGCTTACAAAGTATCTGAGTGCCATTCCTTGTTGTTTTTTAACATTTCATTGAGCGCTATACTTCACACTGTCTCCTCTGCCCTCTCCGCCCAATCAAACAGTCTACCGTCAGACACCGAGTAACTGAGCTGCAGCAGCTGAGTGATTCAGCGCCATCCTCAAGGGTTCATCAGCGGTAGTTTTTTAGAGATTGGATCTATCTTTGCTCTTCTGCTATGTTGTCTCTTTTGCTCACGCTGGAACGGGGTTTCAAACCAGCGCTTCTGATAACTGATAAATCATTTACGATGTTTAAAACAAGCAAAAAATCTTGCTTTTGCAGTGTGAGGATATGCTGCTGTATCACTGCAAAATGAGTATCTTTGAGTTTTGGGCCGTTAGTCGGACAAACAAGCAATTTAACATGTCACCTCGGGCTGTGGGAAATTATGATTTTAACCGACATTTCATAAACTAAACAATCGAAATAAAATGGCGATGGCGCAGTGGATAAGACTATGCCTTTGGTGTGAGAGACCTGGGTTCAATCCCCCACTGTGACACATTCACCAATGTGTCTCTGAGCAAGACACTTAACCCCTAAGTGCTCCAGAGGCGTGCGACCTCTGACATGCATGGCAACTGTAAGTCGCTTTGGATAAAAGCATCAGCTAAATGAATTAATGTAAAATCAACAGTTAATCCTTATTGGATTTAATTGCTACTTGTGGCCCTAAAATTAAATACTGTTGAATTAAAATATCCAACGGCTCCATATTCAGATCCTAGTTAACAACCTATTAACCTAGTTAACCCTGTTGTCAAATGCATGTACCTTGTATACTGTCCCGCCCTACCTGAAGTACTTCTCCAAGTCGATTACCACCAGGCTGAGGATCTTGCCGGGCTGACGCCTCTGCTGCTCCTGTACCCAGGACGTCAGAGTGGGACCAGAGCCAGACCTACCATGCCTCTCTTCCTGCATCAGATAGCATATAGGTGTAAGAGGAGATTATGTATTGTATTATTGTATATTTATACAGAGATGTGTTGATATATGAAATACTTATCAAGAGCTAGGAGTGGTTAATATGGTTGAAACTGAAATGACACACACACACACACACACATTAAAAAATCCCCTTCTCACCCCTTGCGGGGTGGTATGTGTCATCCTCAAGCTCGGGTCCTCTACCAGAGCCCTTGGTATTTCTCAAGCTTCTCGTGTTCCTTCTTCTTGATGTTGCTGTCGCTTGGTATTGCCACATCTATCACCAATGCCTTCTTCTGCTGTTTGTCGATCAACACGATGTCTGGTTGGTTAGCCATCACCAGTTTGTCAGTCTGGATCTTGAAGTCCCACAGGATCTTAGCTCGGTCATTCTCAACTACCTTAGGAGGTGTCTTCCATTTTGACCTTGGGACTTCCAGCCCGTACTCGAGGCAGATGTTCCTGTACACTATGACAGCTACCTGGTTATGGCGTTCCATGTACACGCTTCCTGCCTGCATCTTACACCCTGCTGTTATGTGCTGCACTGTCTCAGGGGCATCCTTGCACAGTCTGCACCTGGGGTCCTGCCTGGTGTGGTAGACCCCAGCCTCTATTGGTCTTGTACTGAGTGCCTGTTTGATTAGTGCTTCTGTGCTGTCCTTCAGTCCAGCCTTTTCCAGCCACTGGTAGGATTTCTTGATATCAGCCACTTCTTCTATTTGTCTGTGGTACACGCCGTGCAGCGGCTTGTCCCTCCATGACGGTTCTTCATCTTCCTTGTCCTCACCTTCGGGTTTCTGCTGCCTGAGGTATTCACTAAGCCCTTCATCTTTGGGGGCCATCTTCCTGATGTACTCCTGGATCTTCGTTGTTTCATCCTGGACAGTTCCAATGTCGTTGCTGTAGATCCTGGTAGTGTGGATCAGTGAGTCGATGTCTCGCTCATTTCTGGCATACAGCTTGATGTCATCCATGTAGAGGAGGTGACTGATGACTGTTCCGCTTGAATCGGTATCCAGTAGCCAGTCTTTGTGATGATCTGGCTGAGGGGGTTCAGGCCTATGCAGAACAGCAGCGGGGATAGTGCGTCTCCTTGGTATATGCCGCACTTAATGGTGACTTGTGCAATTGGCTTTGAGTTGGCTTCCAGACTTGTTTTCCACAGCTTCATTGAGTTCTTGATGAAGGCTGTTAGTGTCCTGTTGATCCTGTACATCTCCAAGCATTCCAGTATCCATGTATGTGGCATTGAGTCGTAGGCTTTCTTGTAGTCAATCCAGGCAGTGCACAGATATATATACTTATATATATATATATATCGATATATAGATATATATATGCCCTATTTTCTCCTGGTTGAGTTTAATAAAAACTACTGTGTTCAGCTGATTTAGCTGCTTTTGTTTAGCTCTGTTTGTGAGGTGTTTTTAAAGATTTATTTCTTCAGTAGGAATCAGTGGGCTTGGAGCAGAGTACAGCAGGTAGGGCAGTGAAGCCAGAAACTATTGCTGGTTTTGGACTTTTCATGGGATTAGTTCCCTATGAGTAAAATACAGGATAACACCAGCTTTCTCCTTTAACCATTTTGATATATTTTCATATTAAACATATCTCAAGCCCCTCTCAATCATTAGTTCTTTGTCTCAGCATTCACTTGTCCTTTTTTACATACTGTAAAGGGCAAGGATCTCAGATCCCACTCACTCAGCCTGTTGAAGCTGTTACCGTCCGGGAGGCGTTATAAATCCCTGCTCCCCAAGACAAAGTATTTTAAAAACAGCTTTATTCTGACTGCAATATGGGCTCTAAACTTCTCCTTCTCCTGCCCTCTGAGCGAACTGCACCAGTGCAAATCGTTGTGGATATGTAATATTGCTGTTGTTTGAAGGTGACATTCGACAATATTTTATATTTTATGGCCGCTCATGTTTTCTTCTTATACTTAAGTAGAAAATACTTAAGTACTACTTATATACATGCTTCTACTTATTACTCTATTACTATATTTGGATGTAATTTTCTGTTGTGTTCCATTTAATATTCCTCCAGTGGTTGTGTTCCTACCTCAATCTTATTTTCATGGCTCTATCCCAGTGGTTCTTAACCTGGGGGTTGGGACCCCCCTTGGGGTCACAACCTGGTCCATTGGGGGTCATAAGAATGCTACTATAGACACAAAAATCAAAAAAAAAAAAACTTCAAAATAACTAGATGGACTATAGTTTTCACTTTGGGTGGACACTGTAAATAATTGCACTGTTTGATCCAGTAGGTGGCGGTAATGCCAACCGCTCACAGACTGTACATAAAAAGCAACCGCTATAAAACGCCAAAGAAGAATAAGGATTTTAAAAAGACAACGTTGAGCTAGCTAGCTAAGGTTGATAGGTAGGAAGGTAAGTAGGATGGTGTATGTGTGTGTGGTGTTTGGAGTTGGGGGGGCCGGGGTTAGGGTTATACAGTGTATACAATATTGTCATATATATACTGTATACCAAATCCACCTACTCCAAAACCACCTGCACATAATACAACCTCAAAAGGGGGCGGACTGCCAGAAAAGTGAAGAACCCCTGCTCTCTCCTGTTACTGTTTGTTATTTCAATGACCCCATTTGGTTCATTAAAGTTTCATCCGGTCTCATTTCAAAGCAGCGAGGTCAGTCACTCTGTTGATGCTGTTAGTTAAACGGTGACAAGCAGCTGCTGCCGCTGCCGCCGCCGCCGCACCGACCTGAATGTGGCTGTGGATCAGAGTGACGACATCATCAACTGTCATCTGCATCACAACGTGGGCCTCTGGAACGCACACTCCGTCACCTGACTGAGATACAGAGGGGGGGGCAGACAGGAGAGCAGTACTCCCTCACGCATCACTAAATATTTCATTGAAAAATGATTGTTGTGTGTAGTGGCTTTGTTATTTATTTATTTAAGGCCCTGACAGCAGGGTGTCACAAGTATATATTTATGTTTCACCTTGAATAGAACACAGCAATGCAAAATAATGTGTGTGCGTGTGTGTGTGTGTGTGTGTGTGTGTGTTATCACCTCTGCACAGGGAGCCCTCCTCATCCAGCTGACACTGCGTGAGAGGGGTTGTTTCTCTATGGCACAGCTACAACCCAGAGCCTGCACCGTCGCCAGCAGGGTCCCGCCTCCTTCCAGCTGCAAGAGAGCTGCAAACACAAATAGAGTTACCAAAATTAAGTTCCACAATAAAGCCAGGACATAGCTTAAATAATGCCATCAAAGCATAATACCACAAGCACATAGGCTTTATTTGCAGTATAAAATAATCTTTATATAATATATCTACACCCACAGGGCACGACTGACTTTTAAGTGATTTTGTTATCCACTTGTGCCGAGTGGCACTCCGTGTTTTCTCTTTACCTGGATCCACAGCCACCACCATGTGCTTGATACACTCCTCCGGCCTAAGGGCCTTGGCAGCCTCCGCCAGAGCTTTCCTCTCTGCTTTCTGTCTCTCTTGTTCCTGCCTGAGTGCCCCCTTGCCCCTCTGCTGTCTCTCCCTGGCCTGCCTCCTCAACAGAGCCTCCTCCCTGGAGGCCTGGATCTCCTCCGCCGTCCGCTTGGCAGGTTTCTTCTTGGCAGGAGAGGTGTCGGTGCCTCCTGCGCCGGAGAGAGGCTTCTGAGACAGCCCCGGCTGAGGGAGAGCCGCCAGCTCGTCTGAGCCATCTGAGACCCCGCGGTTCACTGTTCTCACCTGATGGAAGCTGAGCGGGCGATCTGACTCCGAGTAGCCGTTCTGGCAAGAGACCTGCGAACTGGCCAGATTGGACGGCGAATACAGCTCAGCATCTTTCCCATTAGTGACAGTGGAGGAGGCGCTAATCACATTGTCTTGTCTCTGTTTGAGTCTCTGTGCCAGAGGGACATAAGGTGCATCGTCATCAGATTCGCTGCTGAGCATCATTACATCAGCCGTACATTTGCCATTTGCTGGGGAGGAGATGGCTGCCTCTTCTGCACCAGAGTCATCCAGGTCGACCAAGTCTGGTTTCTCTGTGTGGCTCTGGGAGGCTTGGCTGAGATGTCGACCCGGCTGGAGGAAGTCAAACACAGGCAACTCCTCATCTAGGTCACTGGTGGAGTCACTGTAGCTGCCCATCTTTTTTCACATCTAAGCAAAAGTTACTATTTAGGACACATGAGACCAGAATTATTAAAGCATCACCAAGGAACATTTCCTAGTCCCAGAAGTGTCTCTTCTTCTAGTAAAAGACAGGCAACCAAGCTTCGTTCAGAAATCTGTCAAATTTATTTTTCTTAGTATGTTAGCAAGAGATATTATTATCTGCCACATCACAACATAAAATACATACAAAGCACAAGCTTTTTACTGAATTCGGCGAAAAGATAATCGACAAAGCACAAATGATTCTATTGCTAACTAACGTTAGACTGCTTGCTACCCCCCTGCCTAGTGTTTGGGTTTAACAGGACAAGGAGGTCCTAATACACAAGTCACTTACTTAACGCTGCTTTGTGAAGTACTTTTAATTACTTTGCCCTAAACAGTTAATGTTACACAAAAAAAGAGGCGTAGCAAACGTTAGGTTAGCTGGAAGTGGCATATCGTTTGCCTACTCGCTTTCTACGAAATCTTGCCTACAGACTTAACGTTAAGTTAATTAAAAAGTAAGATATTTAGGTAAATACATGTTATATGCGGTAGCTACTCAGTTCTAGCTTGGAGGTATTTATTTAGATCAACTTACACCACGTTAAGTTTTGTCTCTATGTTGCATGGGAGCTCATTTGATTTCCCCGGGTTGCGAGGTAATGTTGCATTCAGGGTAAAAGAAACGACCCGGCGTTTCCAACGTCTTTTAACATTAAAGTTGACATTTAACCATAACATAATGCATTGTGTAAGTCAAATAGGATTTTTATACATATCTATATATATGGAAAGATATATTAAAAAAAATTAAAAGTAATGTTAGCTTACGTGTGTTACTTTTTTGATGATATTTATCCGCCGTTTGGAAACTACTCGTAAACGGTATTTCCGCGACGGTCTGGCATCTTTCTTGGGGAACCTGAATGCAGCAAAATTATCCGGATGTGACGCAAATGACGTAATCGACATCATTCAAGATGGCCGCGCTGGCGTCCTTGATGCTCAAGTCCAGAGCAGGTATGAAGGTATTTAGATAAAGAAGAATACTTACATTCT